>JAHZNP010000019.1:0-284472 GCA_020615345.1 Triops cancriformis | reverse complement strand
TTCCGCCATTGGCGTGGAACAACCTAGACGCCGCTGTCAGACGTAGGGCCGACACCGCCTTCACCGCTCTTGAAGATGAGAATTGGTTCGCGGCTCAGGCCGCGGTGGCGGCAGCTCCGGCGATTGGGTCATCGGCGAATCCTTCGAAATTCCCGGGTTGCAGACGTTGTTCAGCCTGCAAGGCTTGGAGCAGAGGGTCTTCAGAGACCTGCCGAGTGTTTAACAAATCATTTTGCTCAGGCGGATGTGGGATCGTACACGAGTGCTCTGAATGCCGAAGCTCTGCTCATGGCGCGCACAGATGTCCCAAGCGCTCTTTTCAAGTGAGAAGGAAACGCTCCAGATCCCGCTCACCTCCATCCAGATTCCAGCAGCGGTCAAAAAACTGAATTATGCCAGCGGTTCGTCCGCTGCCGTTCCCGACTCAGCCGTCTCGGCAGTGTTACCTGACTTCGTACTCTGTACCTTAGACGCAGCGCTTTCTGCGCGTAGCCCGTCGCCAATAAATATTATTGTATTTTGCAAATTGACCAATAAATACGTGTCTTCTTATGCGGCAAACCACTGGTTCGATATTCTTTCGCATGGCGCCGACATCGGCTTTTCCGGACCAATAATCGACACTCGCTCACACAACCTGCCATCCATTGCTTCCAGCTCGGCCGTGGTTCTGGAATACCTCAAGAAAGAATCAGCTAATGGGCATATAATCGGCCCCTTCAGCTCGCCACCCTTTTCACCTTGCTTCGTGAACGCGTTAGGGGCGGGCCGTACCAAAGAAGCCCGACGGTATTCGTCTTATTCTGGATCTGTCTCGTCCAGCGGGTGCAAGCGTCAACGACGGTATTCCTGACGCCGCAGCTTCTGTCAACTACCATGGCATCCCGTTCGCCATTAGACGGCTGCAGGCAACCAAGGATAAAGGGTTAACGGCCTTCATGGCCAAGGTTGACATAAAAAGCGCGTTTCGCCTTACACCGGTCAGGAGGGATCTATGGGCTTTGCTGACCTTTGAGTGGCAAGGGGCCTACTTTTGCGACGTAAGGCTCCCTTTCGGGTGCAGATCCTCCCCAAGAATATTTTGCGAATTCGCCGACGTTCTTCGAACCATAGCGCGAGCCGTGTCCGGCTCAGAGGCCATAGATAACTATATGGACGATTTTTTCATCATTGAAGAATCGGAAGACGCGTGCTGGGACACCCTGCGCTCATTCCAGGAGCTTTGCGCTTCCTGCGGCATCCCGTTGGCGGTGGAAAAACCGTGGAGCCTACAACCAGACTCCCGCTTCTAGGGTTCATCCTAGATTCGCAGCATTACACCATCGAACTTCCGGCGGACAAGCTGCAGGCCATCAAGGACGAACTGGCGGCGTTCTCTGGCGCGCGGACAATTCGGAAGCACAAATTGGAATCTCTGGCTGGGAAGCTTTCGTTTGCGGCAGCTTGCGTTCCTATGAGTAGGGTATTTCTCCGTCGACTGTATACGGCAATTGCAGCGGCCAAGGCCCGAACGCACTTCGTTACCCTGAACAGGGAGACAAAGGAAGATCTAGGCTGGTGGCAAGAGATGCTGCCTAAGTTTAATGGAACAGCGTCCATTCTCGAACCGGTCTGGTCCTTCGACGACAATCTGTCCCTGCATTCCGACGCGTCGGGCTCGATTGGCTGCGACGCCTGCTGGGTGAATCGTTGGTTCTCCATCCTTTGGCCGTCGGCAGTAAAAACCGCCCCGAATCTGTCAATGGCTTGGAAGGAGGGCTTCCCGATTTGGGTAGCGTGTCGTATCTGGGGCCCGCGCTGGAGGGGAAAAAAGATTAGGTTGTTCTGTGACAATTTAGGCCTGGTGGAAGCTTGGCAGGCAGGCCGTTTTCAGTTTTTCTTATGTCTCACGCATATCGCCGGAAAACTAAATACAGCAGCTGATTGTTTGTCCATGAATAACATCACGGGCTTCTTTCAGGTACGTCCAGAGGAGAACCACGAGCCGGACCCAATCCCGCCAGAGATCTGGGCTTCGCTGCGTTCCAGCATGCAGCCCTCACCCGGTTCCCAGAGGAACGCGAACTAGTTGCCGAGGCGAGGTCGCTCCTGTCATCAGCTATCGCCCCATCCTCAGCACGAATGTACGCCTCGGCACTGAGGACATTCTTTGGTTTCTCTCAATTAATTGGGAGCGAGCTAAGACCAACGGACGATTATGTGCTGACACTGTTCGCGAACCACCTGTTGCGCTCGGGCAGGACGCCCGATACGGTTCGGTCCTACATCGCCGCAGTACGGTTCTGGCATTTGGCTCAGGGCTGGTCTTGGGACACTGCCGACGGACCATATCTCACGCTGACGTTTCATGCGCTGCGCCGCTTGCCGAGATTCATGCCGATATCAATCGAAACAATGAAGCAGATGAAGGAAGCCATCCGGTCCACGTTCCCAGATTCCAAGACTCAATGCCTTTTATGGGCAGTCGCAACGTTGGCGTACTTCGGCGCCCTCCGTATTTCGGAGTACCTGCCAGCGACCCGTCGGGCGAGACCTCCGTTGCAGTCAAGCGACATTAAGATTCGGGATTCAGTAGTCGTAGTTCGGATCCGCCGCTCTAAGACCGATCAACAAGGGAACGGTACCGTGGTGTCGTTCCGAGCCACGGGCACGTCTGTATGCGGGTACAGGGCTTTGCTCCGCTATTCCCTGCTGCGACGATCCTTCTCTTCCGGCGATCCTGCATTCTTTTTGTGGCCGTCTGGTAACCCGCTCCTAGCTAGGCGATTCAACAAAATCCTGGCGGAGCTCCTCCCGAGGAGTGAGGCCGGAGTTTTTTCGAGTCACTCATTCCGCATCGGGGCCGCAACGGATTTGGCGGCAGCCGGTGCACCCGATCACGCCATTCTACGTCTCGGCCGGTGGTCCAGTAACGCCTACAGACGCTACATTCGTAACAGAAACGCGAACGAGGCCTTCGAATAGTGACCTCGAATAGGCGACCTCGCTTTCCCCGTTCGCGGAACGAAGGTCGAAAGCAGTGAAGGGTTCCGGCTTTCACCGGACTTAGGTCGAGGATATAAGCTGAGTCGGGCACTCAGTTCATCAGTCCTCAGCGACACCTCAAGCGTACGCTCTTCTGTCTTCGCCACCCACCCACCCCATCCTCTTCTTCCTTCGTCTTCATTCCTTTGGACTCAAGGTGGAGGCGGCTCTGGACCCGGGACCAGAGTGGAGCCCCCACCGAAGAGGCCCCTTAATTATGCAACCCTTCAACGTTTAGACGTAGGGCCTGGCTAAGACTTCTATTCGGTAGGTCTCAAATTCGCTGTTCGCTTAATTTCTTTCTTGCCTTTTAACCGGGGATTGGCTCTAGTTTTTCAGGCTTGACAACCAGTTTCAGCCTTTTTTTAGTAAAGGTAAAGTTTTAGGTGTTGAAGGGCACGATATCTTGTAATAAGGTAGGCTGTATTAAGAGTACATCGAAATGTTCTCTTCATTTCTACTGCACACATTCCTTCCTCAGCGTTAATATTGGGTTGTTTCTTCCGGTCTCTTACATGTAAAAGGAGACATAATTCCAATAAAGTTAAAGCATTCGTGTATTGTGCTTTTTCAGGCATTTTAAAGTTTCTGTATCCAATTAAAATGTACGTGCGGATAAATTTTCTAATATGTAATTTATTAGACATTTTTCCACGCAGAATTGGGGAGTTTCAAAATATGTGCATAAATGTACTCAAAAAGTGCACGTTTCACATGTAAGATAATGTTTTGTTTGTACACCAAAAGGTACATTTGAGCAAAGGCATCTAGACATCTTACGTTTGAAATTGAACGTATATAAAACTCGCGTGTACTGTTTTAGATGTGGTTTTGCAACAGATCATTCGACTCTTTTTACATACTGAGCTATTTCTTGGTAAGAACTGTAAAACAATCTTTTGTATCGACTTCTTCAATAATACATATACAAAATACCTAGGATTTTTGAAGCCACACATCCCAATACCGTAATTGTAGTTGCTTCATTTAATAACGTACTAAAATTACTTTTACATACTGAACTATTTCTTGATAAAAACGGTAAAACAGAACCTTTTATATCGACTTCTTCAATTATTCATTTATACAATACATAGGATTTTTGGGGCCACAGATCCCATTACCGGAATTGTGGTTGCGTCATTTAATAACGTACTGAATTATCTCGGGAAGACTCCTGTATTGCATAATATTTCAAATTGCGATAGACTCAGCTTCTGCTTTAAGAGGCGCAAGTAGGGAAAATTTTCATATGTACTGCTGCTATGTATAGTTATCATAGAGAAGCTTATATAGGATGCTGTTCGGAGGCTGGGAATGATATCGAAGTCGCCCTCGCTTTGGCAGTTGTGTAGTTTGGTTGGTGGTGTATTAAGCCACCTCCCATCTAGTAAAGACATTCGCGACTGAGATACTCCCTTTAATTATCCAGTTTAAACTCCGGCTTTCCTGATCTGATTCGTTTCGATTTATTCGATTATTCTGTTGTCCCTTAACTACTGAACAAATAAATTTGCACCTTATGTTTTTTTTTTGTTTTTTTATTGAATTGGCCCGCGTAGGCTTGCGCCTATTGCCGGCACCTTGTGTTGTTTTTCGACTGTTATGTTGCCAAAACTCATTATATTTTCGTATGTAAACTCTAACCTTAAAGATTCTACTTTTCTTTTCCACCTATCTCTTTCTCTTGAATGCCGAAGTACAGTAGTTCATAAATCCTATGACGCTACCTCTGTCTTCTGCATAGTAAGCACACGCCGGCAGTTGTGTAGTTCAATGTCTTGTTACGTAATTTGACATCGTTAGGTGACGATCGTGTACGAGTTATCCGCCGACTTCCTTGTGTTCGCAAAAACAAATGTAAGAAACAAATTAAAAAACGAATTCTTCGCTCACATATTTCCTTGCGCGCTCGTTGCAGCTCTGGCTACGAATGGAAAAAAGGTGGAAGGATCATATTTTCGACGATTTCTGTTTCCTTGGAAAGAAAACCCAGAAATTCAATTGGAAAAATTTTTCTAGGGAAGGAATTTTACCGAAGACGGAACTATTCCGTGGATGGCTGTAAAAAATGGAACGTGGGGGTAAAGCGAGAATTTCTTGTCAAGGACCCACCTTTTTTTCATACAAACAACAGAAACCTTTTAGAATGCACGATTAAGTGTTTTCTTAATTTTTTATCCTCTTTTTGCCATGGGGATCTATTTTAGTATGTTTTCTGATTTATTTTTCCGGGAACCTGTTGAGAGCAAACAGTAGTTGCTTACTTTGCAATCACATGTTTTAGGTAAACTTTTAGGTAAACTTCGGTGCTTGTGATACCGTCAGTGGCGTAACCAGGATTTCATTTCGGGGGGGTTTTTGGGAGTTCCGAGGTGTGGGGGGGGGTTAATATGCAATTTTTTTGGACACTTGGACATTCTCCTATCTTCCCCATTATAAAATAAAATTTTTTTTTTGGGGGGGGGTTCGAACCCCCCCAACCCCCCCTAAATACGCCCCTGGATACCGTCAAGCTTTCCTGAAGTGAAATACTAGTATAGGAATTTGAGCTTTAAAATATCAAAATATTCGGTGACAAACAAAATTCAGCGAATTGAGCATGTTTAGAAAAGATTTGGTGACGAAATCTCTAAAGTCGGATGAGGTATTTCTCAGTTACTGATATAAGAATACGAGGCCGTGAGCTCATGCGATGACGTTCTCCTGACTGGTGACGTGGGCGTTATTGTTTGATATACACGAGTATTTAATTTAGACAATGGCGGAACCTACGTAAAGGCATCAAGTTACGAATGACTCGTTCGAATCTTAAATGAAAAGTGTATTTTAAAAAAATACAGCTTTACAGTTATACTCCAAAACGACCACTCAAAGTTGGTCCTTAAAATATTGCTAAGATCACAAATAGACACTGGAATCTACAAGCAGGTACTTCGTGGCAGGAGGAAATACATGTGTGTGTTTGTCATCGTGTACGTGCTCTTCATTCACACTCCCTTGGTAGCCGTCACCCCTGATCTGAAGATTCAACCGCGAATTTCTGCTAAAATTCGCGTCAGGCTATCCAAGCCTAACAAGTAGCCCGTGTCTGGACCGCGATGTATCTTTGAACTTCCCAGGTACCCAGGGAACGTTGTATGCGCGAAATCAATCATTCTCACGTCCGAAAACGTTCTGTGCGGCCTGCACTTGACTTTTGACGGAAAAGTAGGAATGGTTTCGCGCGAGTTGTGTCGCTTGCGTTTAAATTTTTGCTGAAGTCCGCGCACGAGCTCTTGTGCCGGTATCTCGTCCTGCTCACGTACCAGCTTGGACTTCCTAGTATCTCCCCCTAACTCAGCGTTCGGCGCAGTGCAGCGTAACGGAAAGTCTGTCGCCATATCTAACGACTTGCTCTCTAATTCGGAATCAATATCTGTTTCGTCTGAGGCACCACCCGCTCCAAGGCCACTATCTATACTATCAATAGAGTTTTCGCCATCAAAATGGGGAGGTAATTCCAGCTCCTCCCAACTGTCAACTTCTTCTGTCGCCTGTCCGCGTGGAAGCCTGTGGAGGTAATGTGCGTTGGTCATGGTTTTGCTTAGATTGGCACACTCCAATAAGGAATCGGGCAAAGACTCGTGGTCGTTGGGAAACGTTTGGCACATGCCACCATCACTGTCGTTGCTATAGGGTGGGTAAGCGTCTGGACAGCCTTCATACACGACAAGAAGTGAACTGCGTAGAAAGTTTTTTTTTTTAGCTTAGGACTCCAAATACGCTCTAAATCGTTTACCTGGAGTAGAACCTGTACGTCTGTTGTTTTTCCACCGTCCGTCGTAATTCCTTTAAGCGGCCCAGAATTTCTCCAATAATCAAACGCTTTCGACTTCCACCGCTCGCAAAGAATTGCCGAAGAGCTTTGCGTAAACCAGCCTCGTCCAATCGTCGGCCATAATACTTGTCTTGGTTCATATAATCGCCTATGCCCGGTACATACACCTACGACGAAACGTTCGCCATGTAAACCGAACTATTTCGCAATCTGCCGGTTAATTGTGTGTCCTTACCTGCATTCCACACAGTCGGACACCTAAAGAAGCTGAGGTGCTTGCTTCACATTTAGCCATTTGGCGACAACGTTTCTCAGCGGTGGCATCATCGCCGTGCTGGCGCGTGCCCATTTTCAGGTCTAAAATGCAGGGCCGCACAAAACGACTTGTCACGTTTTCCAACATGATGAGAACTGCAAAAAGAAAGGGAAAAATCGATAGAGCCCAACGGGCCAAACACACGTGCGAGCAATTACTTTGCGGAAGTGAGCTTTTGGGACATTGCCATGGTAGTTGAGCGTCACATGCCTCGGGCCATTCCACGGGACTACCAGTTCCTCTAAGTCTAATCCTAAAGTCACACAGCACGTCACAAACAAAGTCACTGGCTTCCAAGGTAAACCAAATACGTACCGCAAATGTCTGTCCATGTCCGGTTTGTTGTAATTGTTTTCTGGATCCATAATCACTTCAACTTGCTCCGCGTGGTACTTTCTTATCATAGGTTTGATGGGATCAAATTTCACTTGAACAACTCCTAAAAGAAACCCAGATGAAAATATTGTACCGAACTGTATTTCAAGGACACTTGATCCTTACCCTTATAAAGGGGTGCAAACTCTCGTATATCGTCGGGGGCATGAAGATAAAAGCTCAGCTCGCGTGGAATAGCTGGTTTGCAGACCGTCGAATGATCCAATTGTAAGAATTGGGTATGCCCGCCAACCTAAGAAATGATAGTTTATTCATGGATCGTTGCTGGAGAAACACAAGTTTTACTTGGTAAATAAACGGCTGTAATGGTATTTGACCCCTCTCGAGATTCAAACACATTTTTGGTACTGATGCCGGTATCTTTTGAATGCCCAATCCTTTTCGGAACGGCTGTGCTGCTGGTGCAACGGCCATTTTTTCCGTTCTTCTCCGTAGAGGGCCGAAATCGTCCGCTCCTTATCTGCGTCTAACGTAGAATTTTGAGTCTATACTTTCTGCTCCGAAACCTAAACAAATAATTGTGGAATTGTGAAAAAAAAATAATTAGTAAATCTCATAGATCTGAATGACAAGGAAAACAATTATTCACTTGTACTTATTTTATTAAAACAGGGGAGAAATGGGAAATTAACCAAGGAATATAAGCCTTTTCCAAGACGGAAAAGAAATTAACGGTGTTACGTTTCAAGTGTGCTGTGCACACAAGGTCGATATCAGATCACGAGCTAATTATCTCTATTAATCAGTGTTCGTAGTACGTATTGACTCACTCCTACAAGAAAAAGGTGGAATTCCCATTTCAGAAAGAATGTGATGGATATTTTTAAAACGCGTGGTTTCGCTATCCAATGCATTTTCTCCGCCGTAATGAGATGGCCAAGGTATTCTAGGAAACATCGACCAATAAAAAGGGCAAAAAAAAATAAGCTAACAAGCTGTATACTGGAGCAATATGAGAAAAGAGTTCCTAAAGTTCTTATCTAAAATTTTCTCCTTGCTCTTACAGCCAACACCACTCGCCCAACGCGCCTTCGGCAGTTTGTTCAAACACCAAACTATTTATAGAGAACTATATTAGCTAGAGAATTCTTGGCAAGTTTCCAGACAGCCTTTTTTTCTTTTGGTGGTATCTTTAGTGTCTTGCCCATACGCGCCCAACGGAAGATTCGGGCTGACTACTTGGGAGGACATCAAGTTCACGCGATGTGCGCACACGAGGGACCGACAAATTTAATTGCCTGTGAAACTGACAAAAATGGTAAAATTTTTGCCATGTATAAATTTACGAACATTCGTAAGCGTCAGCCGACCATTCACAGCAAATACGCTTTAACTAGGCAAGAGGTAAAACTACTCGAAGTCTACACTCTTTATGTATAGGCCTAGTAGGTGGATTCACGATGTGAAACGTAAACATAGGCACAAGGGCGGCTACCAAATATAGAAAGGTCGGTTGCTCCAGGCCGTGACGGATCAGCATCAAATGATGAAAGCATCACTGCTCATCTGCCAAGTTCTTGCTTTTGTGTGACAAAAACAATTCCTAAAAACCTCAGTCGCGCAAGACAATTTCGCTCTGTTACGAAATTGTCTTAAAACTGGAACTGGACCTCATCCCTAAAGTATTTTTTTCTGTTGAAACGAGAACGTGTAATATAAACAAACGCAAAAACTGACATATTCACACGCATCGCGTGTGAAATTGTTGAAGGTGAATGGTCAACCTTGAACGCGCGAACTCTTTTTTTTTAATCTAGAAACAATCTTACACAACCAATCTTCGTCGTTAGCCATGTAGGCTCGTGGCTACTCTAATCATAAAAGATCGTAAGATACCCCACAAAAGTCCACAGGGGCTAGAGTCCGCTTAAGAACGACAACATTCGTGGACCTGGGAAACTTGAATATAATTACTGTCTGCAATTACGACGTTTTTTCAACGCTGGTTGGGAAATGCCCCACCTATTTGACTTTGTTGTCTTCCATGACGTGGACTCCACAGTGTTCGAGCAAAAACCACCCAGTTAAAGTGTCTTTCAGGCACGCAGACGTGAATCCAGGTGAGAGCCTAAAGGCAAACACCTGTCCCTTTTCGAGCCCTTTTTTCTCAGAAAAAGCCAAGATTTCGTTTCGGTTACTAAAAACTTTCCCAATGACTTTACACGCGCGCACTTTCCCATTTCTGGCGTTTCCACAGCCGTTCTGACGCTCGCGTTGAATTATTTGCACCCTAATTCGAGGAAATCTGTCCAGCGCCTACAACGTCGTATGCGAACTGAGCCGAAACAAAAGCTGGTCCGCTTCCCGTCGTACAACGACCCCGTTTCTTTGTTACCAAGGCAAAGACACACTCACAAAACGCGTTCTCTGTGCCGTTTTGCCAACTTCTATGTCCAGTGTAAGCACTTGAGAAAATGGCCTACCTTTTAACAGCGGATCACCGTAGTATATCAACTAAAACGGGATGTCGGTCGTGTAAAAGGAATACTGCGAAAGGGCCAATTGAAACGAGTGCTAACTGGCACTCACGCATTCCAAAAGGGCGCACGAAAAATAATGGACAATAGTTATCCACCAACTTGGCTACTGTCACGTAGCAACCCCCCGTCAAGTGCAACTATTCACTATGCAAAGGCTCTCGACGATCTGCAGAGCTCGTCAGCTGACACGGCTATGTAAGCGCACCAGTCGCGCTGTAACTACTCCCGACAAGCTTTCTGGTCGGTCTGTGGCGGAGCGAAGGCGCTACCAAGTGGAACGGAACGTAGGGAAGGGATTTTCCGCTGACGTCAGGGCTCCTCTGTTACCCCCAGTTACTGAAACCCAACAATAGCAGGCGGAGAGAACTCGATCACTGATTGCGTGTTTTCACCTGGAGTTGCAGTTTTTAACCCATTCACGTCCGGAGTTTTCTGGAAAGGCCAGAAATCGGGAGACTTTAACTAAGCCAAGGACATGACTAGGCAAACGCCGGTGGTAGCCATTGCGAAAACGTTTGCGACAAGAAGCTATTTGGACTTGACCTATTATTTTACCTGTTTCCTGCCTTCTAAAAAATCACTGCGTATTTGCCCGAGCGTTTAATCAAGGGCCACTTTCTAATTTTCATGGGCACATGGGTGAGAGCTAGAGAAAACTGGAAGTGGACGTTAGAGCTGTTTTACGCAGTAGGCATCGGTCTGGCTCGCCCCATACAGTCACGGTGAGTTTTTTTTTATCATGTGATAATAAAAATGCGGAAAAATCAAATGACCTTAACCAGGACATACTTGTTGTCGAGGTGTGTCCGAACATGGGCATTAACTGATAACAGTCCAAAAGTTTGATTTTTTTTACATATATCCTTAAAAAAATAGGCACGAGCCTGGCGGGAAATCAGAGAACTATTAGTATGCGTTGGGGCAATCAATAGGACCTTTCACGTATCATTGGTGCATTTTTTTACTTCTCTTTGTTCAGGGTTGCTTAATTAGAACGAACAGCTCCGTAAGGGATTAAATGATTGGGTAGATATATGACATTGTATGTTTTATAGATAAATAGATTTCCGTAGTGGCGAAACATCTACGCAACTAACAACGTAAACAATTGGGTGAAAAATCAAGTTGTAAGCCAAGGCAATCAAGGTTTGCTAATATGTCGTATGACGCAGGAAAACAAATGACGCGTTTTAGTGGATGTGTTCGGCTTAATCGTAGTTAATACTATGTTGCATATATCGTACCAGATTCGGTTTATGTAAACAAACTACACGGCTGTTCCGGGAAAGCATCACTGGGTGCTATCTTAAAGGAAAATGGGCGTGTCTTTTCGTACGCGACCGCCGTGCGAAATGAAACAGGAAACAAAAAGACATACGGAAAACATGAACGCAGTTGGCAAGTAATACGACCTTCCAAGTAGTGTTAAATTATTCTGCAAATGACTTTGATGACGCGAAGGATGGCATGGCCAGATCAGCGCAAAGCTAAAGGCAAAGTATTGATCGTTCCTCACCAAGGCCCGGCTTAGGAAATCTCATAACAAAGCAAAGGAAACGCCGGATTTCAGCTCAGCGTTAGTCTCTTGGTAACAGAACCGAACACAAAGACAAACGTGCCTCATTTTTTAATAACTGTGATAATTTACTAGTTAGCTTTAACCGGAAGCAGATGCGTCCTGGAATATTATAAAGTCTCGTCAGGTAGTCAATTTCCTTGAACCTTTGAAAAGGAATATTCCCCAAGAAAATCGGCTTAGCCCTGCGCTATATATTGCCCTAGAATACAAACGGACACAGGTTACAGGAAAGGTTTTGATCGCCAGCTCCGCAACCAGAATATAAAGGGCATAAAACAGAAAATAAAAAAAGTAGAACAGGAAAGTTAAAAAATAAATAAAAATGGTGTTTAAAAAATACAGCAACCGAATGTTCTCGGAGCTAGACGGGGTAAACCATATAGTTCTGAAACCCAGTCGACATATCACACAGTAGGACTGAAAAACAAATTGGTTCTTACTGTGACAAACATGCGGAGCACATGTAAGGTAATTACTAGACAGGAAACTTAACACCCAACTTCCATGTCACAAATACGTCAGTCATTCAAAGTGTGTGCTTCATCTGTTCACAACAAACTTACAGCCTTAAACAAACACGCCCAACAACAGCCACAACGAGTGCTAAGAACTGAAGTGAACGGGAAGACGACGGCCACCTTCCGCACGCGTCACGTGACCTCCAATGCGTGTAACGAAGAAGAAGGCTGCGCAGATGGGATGAGCTAGGACTAGCGACGCGTAAACAAAGTGGTAATCACTTATTCTAATTAATACACGGGGTAGTGTGTCCAGGAAGTAGGCTGTAATTTTCGAAATGAGTTTTTGTCAGAACTGGGCACGTTGATATGTCTCGCATTCAACTTTCTCCACGCACAACTCCCTTGGCGTTTGGAAAACCGGAATGAAAAAAGGAAGGGGTAGAGCGAAAAGAAATCGCGATTTATCGCACAAGTTGTGGCGTTTTCATGTCCATCTTTGGTTGCACAATACGCTCGTTGCAAGGTCGTAGCAAGCATAGCAAGTTTCGCAGGATAGCAGCGATAATTTTATGGTGCACTAGCTCATTCAAAAATGCGTTTTGGTTCGTGTAGTAACCAGTTTGCATTTTATTGTGCTGTAGAAGAAAATGATAAGGCTGGAATAGCAAGTCTCGGCTCGGGAGGATGTTATTGATTCGCACATTACATTACAGTTTGCCTGCCAAGTCGGTCATAAAACAACGCCAGTGAAGGTTGGTGTTCTTTTCTGTCGGACAAAGCGGATGCCTTGGTTTGGAACTTGGTAGTTAACCCATTTAAATACTGTTGTTTCAAAAAGTGGAAATGTAAGCAACGAGCTGAGACCGTTGAGCCCACCATGGGTAAATTACAGGCTATTAATTCGACCCGAAGGCATGTTAGTTTGTAATTTTGACTACTAGTTGCAGGTTAGTTTTCTGATGTTCCAGTCACTCCCAGTATGGGAGCAAGATATAAAAAAGCAGGTAAGACTTTAAAGCCACTTTTTTAAGTGCCGGAGTTTATTGCATTAAAAGAACGTTCTGACCGAAAATAGCAAGTTCTCTGTGAAACTAGAAAACTACTTCGATCGTGATTACAATGTACGATCATCTACAGTTCTTAAATTCATTAGATGTATAACAGAGCATTCAAACAAGTATTTAAAAAAATCAATTTTCAACGTCTCTTTATGTTGAAAAAAAGGGCTTTATAGAAGTAAGTAAAAACACTTCTTCATTAAAAGCTACTAGTTTTGAGCCCATATAAGGGAGCTGACTAGCCAAACATGCAAATCACCACGCCATATCGAAACTGGCTTTTCGTTCTCATAAATCGTAGAAACCCTTTGATGATGATTAGTGAGTTCCCTATTATATGCTGGTAAACATGAAGGACAGCCCTGATTCATGCACTTGACGTGCCCTACAGAATTCTTGTACGTAATATAAACGTACTGTACTGTACGTAAAAAAATGCCTGCGCACTGTTGATAAAAACTGACACAACGAACGTGACGTGTTAGTATGAATAAACCCTAACCCTACATGAACAGTACTGTATTGGGTGTTTACCAACTTTTTATCTTCATCGTGTTATGTAACGCATTTTTATGTGTCAAGTTTTTATTCCATTTTTTATTATTATTTTTGGCACGATTTAAAGTTACAAGTACGATAACATCCGAATAAGGGTGGCGCACAAAGAGGTGCAGCATTGTCTACAAACATTTACGAGAACATACAAGGCGATAACGCGCCATATTCGCTCATTTATTTGGACATTTTATGTCGACACTCCTAATGGAAAACTTGGTAAGCAGTCCATACGTAACATGAGTTTTGGTTGTGCATTACGCATGACCTAGGTGGCACTTAAGAGGCAAGCAAAAATACTAATGGAGAAATTCAGTTCTCTTGCGTGTTTTCAACATATCGCTTAATCCTGGTGAATTTATTTTGTGCATGGGCATAAACGATGTAACGATACTTAGAAGTGGTTCATGTTCAACATTACGTGTGAAATAAAAAAGGGTTCTGTTTTCTCTAGGAATTTTGGACATTTTTTTCTTTACATAGGGCCATTGAAACAAGCTTATGGCGGAGTCGCATCACTACGTCATTAGGGCGCTTCACTGCACCCAGGAATGGATACAAGTGTACTCCACTCAGGGAGTCCGACAACAGCACGCGAGTCCTCTCCATCATGGCCTATCCCAATTGACACGGAATTTGAGAGGTAAGGCGGAAAAAAGTCGATTAAGAATGATAAAATCTTCTACAATAGACGATCCTGTAAATCTCGACAGGATCAGTATTGCGTTTCTGATATCAAATACAAAAATGGAAGAAAAGCGACTATAAATCCTATGATATCTCAGACGGCTTAAAACAGAGTCGGCTTACCTGCGAAACGATGAAGTGAGAAGTCAGAAATGACGTTCAAAATTTTATGGTCGCATAAACGGTGAATTGGTTAATAAGGAATTCGACTCGAACTAAAACAGTAGGGTGTCTTCCCTAACTAGAAAGCGCGAAAAAAAAGAAGAAAAGCCGCTCATTAAAGGACCCCATGTTCGATGGTCATGTCATGGAGCCCATAATGGCTTTTTTAATAAGTCTAAACCTAACAAGTGAGAAGTTTGGGGCTCCGAGAGAAGGTCCAGTAACCTAAACTTGTGGCTAGGACGCCACATTGCCACATGACAAGACCTGTAGCTGGCCCCATAAATTTCACTCTATTTAAATCTTCATTGTCTGTAATTAACAATGATGGGCAAAAAGAGCGACCAGGGGCAGTCTTAGCACCGCACGAAATGTAATATGAAAGAACGCAAGCCACTTCCGGTAATGGGAATTCCCGGTAGAAGAAAAATGCACTTTTTTCCTATTTTTGAAATTGATTGTAAGTCTTCCTTTTTTCTATTATACTTGCGGATGTTACCCGAAAGGCGGAGGAGCGATTTATTTTTTACAGTTTCGTAATATGGGGCCCAGCAAAAATCTATTAAAGGGTTGGAATCCCAGTGGTGCATTTTTTGGTTTGAATAAAAAAACACTGTTTGCTTTGGTATAAATTTATGCTTGCTGCAGTTTTATCCCCAGTAAAACCACACAAGGTGAACTGTAGCCGCACAGGGCTGGCGCCTCGATGGCCTCATTTACTATGCAACGTCGTCTCAGCTGGGGCTGCAATTAGCTCTTCGTGGTTGGGTCAGGGCGTTTCCCCACCGTGTGAAATGCATGGCGAGCTTACCAACATCTCCCGAAACATCTTCAACGACAGTTCTCTGGACTTTTCAAGTTGCTACGCCAATGCAACTTTTGCCATAGCAGGATGAAAAAAGCATCCAGATTTTTCGTTTTTGACCAGTGGCGTACAAAAGCCGCTTGGCCTAGCCGCATTCTTTAAAACGTGTCATAATAAAAGCGTTAATCATATATAGGAGCTTTTTCATAATGCAGTCTTGCTCGTCTTTGCTAATGCGGAGCCGGGGAACCAGAAAAACTGGAAATGCAAAAGAAACCGAGAACGGTTAACTAAGTGTATTCACACTCAAAAAGGCTTTTTGCTCAGCTGTCTGGTCTTATCACACAGCAATGGTCCTTCTCTGAGGTGTAAGCTGGCATTTGATTCACTAAATCTTGTTCACCTGTCATGCAAAACAGTTATTGCACGTCCACTACGGTGACGGAAAGCACACACTAACTATCTCCAACTGCATTCAGTACTCTGGTCTGTCACAGTCTGCTTGTTTGGGTCCGCTTTTTTGGCTTATCGTCGATGTAACTCGACAGAATTTACTAATGCGTGTCTCAGAACTGGTCTGCTGGAAAGGCCCTCCCTATATTGAGCCAGTGTATGAATTTCGTCTTCGTAGAGTGAAGATTGAATTGCAAATCGCTCTCTTACGCCTTTGACGCTTGAATTTTTCTTTGGGGATTTTTTTTTCGGGTGATCGCTTGTTAAGCATGCGAGACATTCCTGTATGTTTTCTTGTTACGGTGGCATCAATCTTGATCTATAAGGTAGTCTGAACGTAGAAAAATGAATTTATAACCCCTCTAATCCAATGACGGAAAGAAAAAAACGTCATTACCATCTTAAATCGTGGCAACGCCTTACGAGTTCTGAAAACTCAAAGGGAATGCCTGTTGTAAAATACCCCAATTAACATTGACCACTTTTTTTCTCCCTTTTCTGCTCAAATAGAGTTTCTAGTCAAATAATCGTAGGTCCGTGCCTATTTCTTTTTTTTTCACCCCATAATCTCCTTTCGCGTGCTTGACCATCGTTTACCCTTACTGATGAAATTGCATTCCTACTTCTCGCAGTCCTGTGAAAACAGGGTAAAATATCGTCCGGGGGCTTCTGGAGGAACTGAGGCTCAAAGAGAACCGATAAAGATTCATGCTCTTCCTTTCTCTTTCGGTAACCAAAGAGCATTACGCTACTCGTACTTCAGCCCCAGTTCGAACATTAAGATATAGCCGAACTTTAAGACATGCTGTAAAATAAGGCTAGTTCAGGGCGAACCCCAAATTGAGCTGGTTCTCATTTTATATTTTTACTACCGTATTGTAAATGGTGTAACAGGCTAGGCGATACTTTCCGTAATTTTATACACGTCGCTAAACGGATCATGCACTATTTATTTTTACACAGGGACATAAACGCCCACATGCGTATTATAACGAAGTCCCTGGAACTGTCAATTAATTCAATAGAAAATGGCTTATGAGATTGCGTTTGCCAATTGAAACGTTACATGATATACGTAACGACACAGTAGGAGCCAATTTAGCATGAAAAAATGTTGCATAGAGAATACTTGCCCTTCGCTTCTAGGGAGAGGTATTCTACATACCCTGACTGAATATTCGTGTATGCTACAAATGGGATATGCCCCTGTAGGTATCTGTAAAATCAACACCCATAAAAATGTGAAAATCTGATCCCGCCCTTAAAGTAATCGACCTAAACTCTGAGGCAGTTTCCCACCAAATTCCATGGGTTTAGTGCGTAGCTGGCGCAAGATTTCAGTATGACCAACTGTCTTTGCATGGTGGATTTTCTTGTTACGAACGAGTAATTTGAGTTAGATTTCAAGTGTACCCCGCGAGTGTAAATAAACACAGCAGAAAATCAAGGATTTTGTGGCATTATGGACGCAATCTACTTATACTATATGCGCCAGGGCGGTTCCTACGACACGCAACGCCAGGCAATGCCAGGTCAAGAAAACCGACCAGCCTTTGCAGCGAAAAATTTAAAGTTTCTGCCAGAAAAATGCTAGTTTTATTGCCGGCCAGAAACTGAGGCAGGGTTTCGAAACAGAGGCGGTAGTCCAAGCTTGTTAAGTCGCTCGTAATGTGCTGGTTGTGGTTGCTTGTTGCTTTGTCTAAATGTTCAGAGCCAAGGTGGGTCGGGCATGTAAGTGTGGGATCGAATCCCAGCAGGTTGCTCTGTTCGCTTCCTTGCACCACACAAGACAAGTCCACATTTATGTACACCTTCGGATGGTCAAGATATGTAGTCAAGACAAGGAGAATGGAGAAACATGAGGCTGGAAAATGAGTCCGCCGACACCCAAAAACAGTCAGTAGTCTTGAGACGTGTGCCCAAGAAACACTTTAGGTCCTCCAACTCGCGTGGATTTGTATTGTGATTGCTATATCATACAGCGCACAGCCTTCAAAACAAACACATGGAACTGGGTGGCTGCCGCGTCACTGGCTCCAGCGGGGAGTGCCGTGGTAACGGGTTGCACGAGCGTGATTGCATCGTAATTGTTCGGTAGAATGGCGACTTCATTTCGGTGCGTCGCCAAGGGAGTGGAGTTTTGTTTATTGGCTGCCTGGCTTGTAACTGCCACGCTTTCGCGTTCCGCGGCTCAAAAACAGCGATCAGTACAGTAAGGCGCCCAGTGTTGGGTAGCCTGGTGGGGCACTTCAAGTGCGATAAAGAGACGCACAAGTGCAACTTTCAGCCCGGTGATTAACCTCGACTGATGTATGTCCCCTCCCGGATGTATCTTCGTGAATGATTTTGTCGATGGCTTTTCCTCACTAGCGACAAAAAAATATCTATGAAAAAAATGGGCTTGCCACCGACTTTGTGGATTTGCTACCGGCAGCTTTGCGTTGTGGCGGTAGTTGCGTTACTGGCAATGGTCGGTAGTCAAAGTGTGCCGAACCTGCGTTCCCAACAATGCTTTGTGACTCCTAAAGAGTACAACGACTATATAGTGGACATGGTACGCCATTCGGATGCGATTTTCACGGCCACCGTGGACCAATTAACTATTCAGGAGAGCGATCAGGCTCCAGCGAGTGACACCGATACATCTTTCCAAAGAGACATGCCACTCAGGCACAAAATGAGCCCTGATTTGCTATTCGGCTCTGTTATCAGTAACAATCCCGTGGCCCAAGTTAAACTTAAGTCGATTATCAAAGGTGACCGCAACGTCCTAAGTCATCAGTCGTCGTTGAAACTTGTCTTCCAACTGCCTAATCCTTCCGAACCCAGCAGCAGCAGTAGCGGCAGAACCCCAGCTGGTAGTAACGAAGCTATGACACTAAGACGCAAACGAGAGAAACTCAAAGAAGAGGACGAACTTTGGTGTCTACATGCTGACCCGCTCAATGTTAAGGACTCGAGGATTTTTTTCGTTAAGCTGCCCAAACCTGGGACATTTAGCAAAGCCGGTTCGGACCATTTTGTAGCCACATCGGCCCCGTATGCGGTATCTGCTCAATTACTCAGCCGCTTACGGTCCGTCATGTACCAGCACGCAAATCGTAAGTATTCACGAAACGCACTACTGAAATATTGCTACAATAGATTCTGAAAGTAAAACAATACTGAATTGGTCACTTTACTTTTTAATTTAAATGGACACTTACTTTGATTTAAAATTCTTGTAGTTTTATTTTTTCAAGTTTAAAAATGTTACCTTTTCTATTTTTTTAAGTGTAAAAATGTTTATTTTTTCAATTTTTTCAATTTTAAAAATGCTATTTTTTCAATTTTTCAAGCTTAGAAATGTTATTTTTTCAGTTTTTTCAAGTTTAAAATGTTATTTATTCAATTTTTAAGCGTCATTTTTTCCATTTTTAAAATTTCATTTTTAAATGTTTTACAACTTTATTTTTCATTTTTTTCAATTTAGTTTTTAGAAAAGGGGAGGGGGTGGTCACTAAGGGTAGGACGACCCACTCATAATTCCTATCAATGCTCAAAGATTACCTGTAGGAAGGGTTTTACTTGCACTTTTCATAATTCACTTCGGCCTTGTGTCAGTGTTATTTAGCCATATCTCGATGACAGCTTAGGGCTTACCGTGCTCATTGGGTGGTCGGTTGACCGCCGTTACCCGAATGCATAAAATTCCTGTACTGTGTCTTTCTTCCTTCCGCGTCCTTTTCGAGCCTCTTGTGGACATTATTGGTGATATCGCTTAATGTTTCTTTTTCGTCCCAAGACGGGTATAAAAAATAATCTTCGCAAGTTTCACTCTCATGAATAGTGGATTGTTTGTCTTTTGCGATCCCTACCTACTACCAAGCCCTTGTTTGTGATCGTTTTAGAAACGTAGGTATGGACCGAGCCGAGAACAGTAAAAAAATTTATTACATGGGCCGGAACGATTACAAGTTTCCCTTAACCTCGTTCCACCCTTTTTTTAAAGAAATGTTTCGCTAATGCCAAGGCGACAGGTTGGGATGGGAACTTCATTATATAATTCTTTCTGGGGTCGGGAGATATTTATCGCGGCGCGGATGTTCAGGAGGTGTAAACAGGGCGTTTTCGCGTTTTGCGCGCACAAGTTAAACAAGATGCACGCATAATCTGGCGAGTAGGCCTGCTTGGCTCCTACACCCATAACAGCTGAAAGAAATGGGCAAAAGGAGGCTCCCTGCGTCAATTAACCGACGTGGTACTTTATGTGGGTCATATGCAAATATCAATAAATCCTCGCCAACCTTGGCGAGGAGGATTTCAATAGACGAAGAGGAATTTGGCTGCGGAGTTCAAAGGCGAGCGATACATACTCGCGTTTGGGGAGTTCCCTTTTTTTTACAGCGTCATAATTTTCAATGGCGGAAATACTGAGCCTATTGTTTCGAAAGAATGAATGTATAATTTTTTTGCTGTAAGAAGTGATGTCACCGAGATCAAACCTTTATATAATATGAAAAAGTCATATGACGTGACCTGCGCCCACAGATGTTCTATAGTCGCACATGTTGAAAGGATGATTCAGAAGATTGCATTTCTATAATTCATATTTCATCGCATTTGTCACCTCTGACATAATCTTTCCTTGTGGCTAATCACGGGCGAAAGCAAATCTACATGCTTCAAGTAAACCCCTCTCTCTGTTGAAAATTCGCTAAAATATGGGTGCCAGTAGGCTTGAAGCCCCGCGACGTGATTCCGCTGTCTATACGTACTGGGTATATTCCGTCTGCGGGCCAAGGTACCCGTTATAATACCTGATGGTGATCGATGGTTGTACCAACATTTAAAGGCTGTGTACCTAATTCCTTGTGCAATTTTCCACACCCCGTCTGCTCTGTTGAATAAACGAACTCTTCCGAGTCCTGGATGAGGAATGTTAGAATTTTTTGCCGGAAAAAGCAGTCCCAGTTTATGAAAGTTTTATCAGGAAGTAAAATCTTGATGAATTTACCATGTGAACGTACTTGCTTTCGTCCCAGCCTTACCCCCAATCGCTTTTCCGTGTTCTTCCGAGTCGGCTTTTAACCTTTCACCCCGGATCTTTACCTTTTAATTTGGACGTGGTATACTGGACCAAAAGAATCCGTTGAATAGCTTTTATGTCTCCTTTCAGTGAAAATTCTTTTCTTGTGGTCGGAAAAGCCCGCAGTTTGGGGGGAAAAATATTCAAATAAAATCTTTTAAGCTGGGAATCGGGCTACTTCAAAATGTCGGCAAACGGCAGTAAAATGCTACGCCGTGAGTAGCGCCGTCCGACCACACAGTAAAGTACGACAGTGCTCAAAGGACTATTATCGGTCTGACAGCCATTTTAAGTTGCCATACAGGGCACTAAAAGGGGCGAAACTGGGTGTCACGTGGCCAGGAAAGCTCTACGAAGAGCATAATATCCATACTTGAGAGACATTACCTTAAAACTGGTCGAATATTCATAACAAAACCTGTTGGAAATTCCAACGAGGATCTAAATTGCATGTGGTCAACTATCTTTCGACCACGTTAGCATTCAGACTGTACTCAATAAACGTTTCAATTTGGCGTCATTTGCATATGAACGGCGTAATTTCCATGGAGCAAAGGAGCAGCCAAAGCATTGTAAATCTCTTTCTCTTCGCGAAACAAAAGAAAAGTTCGCGGACAAAGCTTTGTGTTGTTGTTATTAAGAAACTTTCCAAGAAGCCCATAAGGTCACTTTAGCCATTCTAAACTGCTACAGCCATGCTCAGTCAATATTCTGTATTTCCCACGGCTGATGTTACGAACCCAATAGATTGGGAACTGTCTGAAAATCATACCTATAAAAAATGAACAGAAAGCAGGGTTAACTTCCACTTGATGTCATTAGCAAGTGTGAAAAGGCAGGAAAATGTTGTGGAAAATCTTTCCTTCCAGAGGTAACTCAATGAGGATAAAATGTAAAATAAAGGCGTTAGAGAGCTGAATTTGCGGTTTTCGTGCTTGGGTTACCACCGCGTGGCTGCTGGCGGGCCACCAAACCATAAGGCCACGGGGTTACTTTTTCCCCCGGTTCGTTTCATGCTCGAGCCCAACCCTAGATACACCTATACAAACTATTCTTCCGTAGTTGTGGAGTACAAAACCTAACCTGAGCCATCAAACGCCTTACAGTCATTCATTGGCAGGTCTAAACGTTTCTACTCGCCCAGAAGTAGTTCTTCACTAGCCACAAGTTCGGCATTCTAAGCTTGGACTTAACCCCTTCGTTGGGGGTTCGTCGAGGTTGTTGTGAACTCGAAGGTCCAGACTAGTTTTCATCCTGAATAAATCGACAACCATGGTTCCTATGGAGTTCTAGTGCACTTTCTGCCGCGTAGGAGAGTTTTGTAAACAAACTTGTTACTTTTCGAAATATGTGATGCCCAAAAATGCGGCAAATGCGGTTCTTTGAGTTGATTTTCCAGTTCTGTGTATTGACATGTCACATTGGCCGCGTGCTTAGTGAAGTGCAAGGCCAGAAGGATACAAATCAATTAGTGACACGGAAAGGATTAAGTGAGGCTCAAGTATCACACAAGCTGAAGCGTGCGTCAGAGAAAGGCCTAAGTGACTGTACAAACGAAACCTGGGACGATCGACTTTTTTCGTCCGAATTAATATTTGCTGGAACGCTGGAGAGGTTTGGAAACCCCCAAGAGCGATTAGAACACCCCAAGTCCTTCATAAGTGCAAATAGTGACCATAGCGTGCTAGGGATGGTCCGCATTAGGCGCATATTTTGGGGCGATCGCGCGCTACTGAACAGGACAATTCCCGTTCGCGTTGTGCGAGCGCACAATCCGCGTAAGCGCTGTGCTAACGAAATCGGGTTGCGCGACTCGCGGATATTCTTTGTTCGCCACAATAATGACACGGATACTTACGTGCTCACTTCATCCCTGGTGAGAATATCCCTCGAAAATCTTCGTCGTATTTTTCATATGACACGAGGTAAGGGATACGTAGCCATTAGTTCCATTATTCAAAGTTTTATAGCTACCCAATGCTCGTCTTTCTTTTATGGTAACAATTACGAACCTTATAAATCGTTAATTATCTTGTATCTCATGAGCAAACATTTTGGGTGAGGTACTAAACCATCTTAATTGATTGGTTCATTTTTCATAATCCTTTCCTTATATATCTGGACAAGTCATGTCCCGTAAAGCAGAAGAGCAAGTCTAGCCCGACGTCCTTGTTAGTTTGTTGCCAGACATAGACAACAAAATGTTCGGGTCGAAAAAAAAAAAAAAGAAAGACAAGAGAGAGAGCGGGCTGTTCCAGCATCGTTGGTGGCAATGACATTTCTATTTGGCATTAGCCTTTGTAGAACTTGCTAATGTCTCATATGCAAATGTTGCACTTGTTACTGCCTCGCTTACAAATGTGCGTCGTTACGCCTCGTTTCCCCTTATTGCACTCCCAAGAATGGTAGTGAATTTGCCGGGCAACCGGGCACACAAAAACTGACATAGACAAAGATTTGCTAGAACCGAAAAAGGCCCCGATTTTTTTCAAGTGATGAAAAGAGCAATTTGAGAAAGACTTTCCAATTAGGCTAACGTTTTTCTTTTTGTTCTTTCCGTCTTCCGAAATGACTTCGAAAGGAGTGAAAACTGGGCGGTTTTCACGGCCTTTTTGTTTCCTTTTGGGGGTCTGAGAAAAAGGTGGGGTTTGACGGGCAGGCATAAAGGATGTTAGTGCTTTACCGATCCGGGATGTTTTATTGTCTGGAGGAAGGAGGAAAAAAACACACTTAGTTTTTGCAAAGAAACAAGCTGTAGCTGTCCATTGTCTCTAGGAGCTGAGGTGTAAGAACCTGTCCAAACTTTGGATACAAGGTTGGCGTTGTTGCGGTATAAATCCTTCCACAGATCACTTTACTGAAGCATTTTCCATGTAACCATCTCTCAGACCCTACATACCGCAGGCCTCAGGTTTCACAGTTCCACTTTTTTAAGGGTCAGGGGCTCCCTTACTGAGCCCACCCTAGCTGGGACACTTTCCCCCCAACGTCTTTTTACTGATCTTCTTCGTCGCAATGACACTGACAGGCAGGAAATTAGTAGGCCACCCTTTGAGAGATCTTGGGAGGGGGATTGTCAAATGTCCACTCCACTTTCGTTCCGCCAGTTTCTCGCCTTTCAATCTGTGATGGAATCTCGGAGGATTTCTGTTCAGCTTGAAAATCGTGTCACTTTTAGACTCGGTAAATTAACGTGACAGTGTGTGTCTGACAAGATAGGGGGCAACGCGTTGTACTAAAGAAACGGGGCAAGAGTAACCTTTCAGACTTTCGATACGCCAGGAAATTTTCAGTCATAATATTATGCATGAAAAGGACACGTTTTCATGTACCATATCAAGTAGAATGGCTCAAATAACTATTAGAACCCATAGTTTAGATGCTTGTCTCGGGTGCACGGCACCATTGGTTCTTTTGTCATGCAATACGATGTGCGGATTGCCGTGTAAACTGTTTTCAACAGCTTTTATGGTAGAAAATAACACGAGTCTAGTTTTTACGACCCTGGAGTCCCCCAAGTAATTGACGAAACGATGGCGGGAGGATTTAAACAATATTATTGAGAGACGCCAGTTACCGAACCCCTTTCACGCTACATAAAATGTGTGCCCATATAAGCCATTTCGTACCCGACAACTATTGTTGGACGGAAGATGTAAACTCAATCTTGTGCTGGTAACGAAAAAAAAGAAACTAATATACAAGTAATTATTAAAATTGAGTTGTGGGTTTGGTTTGTCAGACAATTTTGACAAATGTCTAGTCTGTTGAGTGCAGATAGGAGTAAGCGCTGTAAATACAGGCAATTTGGGGGTAGCCATATTTGGTGCGCGTAAAGATTTGTCTTGAAAACGATTAGATTAGAAATTGATTTTTACTCCAGCGCGGTGGCGCGTCTTTTTCAGAAGGTGTTGTAACTGTGCTTTAATTGAGTCTAATGCGAGCCAAAGTTCTTAAGCGGCATAAGTAGATAATAACAGACCCGTACCGGGGTAAATAAAACTTGAGGGAAGCACCGAAGTTAGGCAGGTAAAGGGGCGGGAGGGGTTCGCCCTTTGGCGCCCCACACGCACTCATCCCGACTTTTTGAATGCGCCCGTCTCAGTTGATCCCGCTCCGCTTATTCATTTGCATAGTCTTCTGCCCTTTTTCCCCTTGGTTCAGTCTTGGAGCATCAGGGTGGGGTTTTGGCGGAGATTTATTGGAAACTATCATCCGAAACATTGAGTGCTTCGGCAGATGGAAGAAATCTATAAACGCTCTTTTTTTTTACCTCGCCCATAGAATCCTTACAACGCTGTTTGCATTCCGCGTGCGATTTCGTTCATATTTTCAGCGTCAATTTACCTTCTGTGTCTTTATATGGCATGGGCCGTGCTCGCCTTCGGTTTTCTCTTTTTGACGGATGCGCGCGTAAAAGCTGGTCGCCTTTCGGCCAAGCTTTTGCACCTCGTACCGTTGCCAAAAGCCTTATCGTGATATAGTGAACAACCTGGCACCCAGCAGGGACGCACAACAGCTTTAGCTTGCCAATTTATGCGGGTTGCAATTCCAGACTCGATAATGTGCTGGATCTGCATACATAAACCACCAGTAGAATTAACCTAGCAAGACAAGGGAGGGGGGGGGAGATACACCGATCAGCGTGTCATCGTAACTTGTTGACACATTCAGATGTCGTATAACACTTGATGAGAATGTCTTGATGAGAATTTGGTTACGCCAGGCGGGCATTGCGCGGCTTTTATACAGGCCAGCGCCGGGAATGCTTGTAAGAACCGTCTCAAGATGCCGTAAGCGTACTTTCGCGGGGTATTTGTTGAAGATTTTTTTTTCCGTCGCGTGTGTTAGCAAAGAATGGAGCAGTGTTTACGTGAACGTGCGCATAAGTCCCACCGAAGTCGTATAAACAATGAACTCGGATGTACAGTACGTAAAAGAAGGGGCTTAGTCATTAGCATATATAATACAGTACAGATAACTGACGAGAAACTTTTATTTTATAGGTCTCACGTTACAACCCACCAGACACATTTCAGTCAATGGTTTATAACGGTCTGCAACTTTACACTCAAGCTTGCGAAATTGTTTATTAATTAATGCAGGCACAAAGTCAGCGTCCCAGCCAGCGCAATGTCGGATTTGCGCTTATCATTCCCATCTACATTTTACTTACCCGCAAAGAATATTCTACGCAGTGCACGTCGACATTCTCCATGCGTGTCTTTTACAAGGTAGTATGCTCGAGCCAGGGATTCGCTCGTTTTGCATTGTATTCGCGTCACGAGATAAGATACGGGCATATTTTTTCTTTTAGAAAACTTTGGTTGCTTTCCAGGTTACAGTCTCTGATTTTTGCTTTAGTGTGTTGCGATTGACAAGTAACGACAGCGAAAAAGTG
Organism: Triops cancriformis; assembly: GCA_020615345.1. NCBI lineage: Eukaryota > Metazoa > Arthropoda > Branchiopoda > Notostraca > Triopsidae > Triops > Triops cancriformis. The sequence goes on along the minus strand of JAHZNP010000019.1, from coordinate 258,207 downwards.
ATAGGCACCGTTTGTCAGCATCTCCCAAAGGGAATTATCTTTAATGCCAGAGAAAGTTAGTGAGCTCTGTTCTAGCGATAAGATCTTCAACCAAGTGGGGCAGAGTTATGCTGATGTTAAGTTGCGACTCTCCGACAAGTAAATCAGGTGTTGAAGAGTGACAGGTTTCGAGGAACTCTTTTTTCTTATATGGTAGAGCCCCCTAACCTTCTTCGAGCTCGTATATGCTCACTAGGGTATATGCAAAGCAGTCGCGTTACACAGAGCATATCAAAGCATAAAATTCTGCTTAATATGCTCACTACGCCGTATGCGCTTCTTGCCCTTTGGACGTCTTGAGGGCCTAAATATGCAATGCCCCACGTAGAATACGACCTGCGAGCGCAGGTCAAGCCTGTGGCTCAGGTGTATGGAAAACAGAGCGTTTCTACCGGCAGAATTGTTATGCAAATGTATAATTGCCAAGCCCGGCGGCGTCCAGGTAAAATAACTTGAAACCCGTCACAGTTTCGCGTTCTCACCAGCTTGATCAAAGACGCCCATGACAAATTGATTGCCAATGCCGATTACTAAATGAAGTGCACACCAGGTTTGTCTTCACTTCACGGAGATCCGCGGGTTACTTCCTCAGGTAGTTAGATATACAAAGCACGAAATCTTAAATCTGCTCTTCCTTTTATTATGCACTTTCGCAAAGGCTGGGCCCCGAAGTTTTACCATAAAGTTCTGAAAGCTTTTTACGGCAAGCAGGAGGATTCGGAGCTCCTTTCTTTTGAAACATATCGGTCTGAGATAATTTGATAGCCTCCCAACCGTATTCTGCTGTATATAGCAGCATTATGATATGCCTCACTGGGAATATGGCATGTTTTTAAAATCCCAGGGACCCTAACGCGTTGGCTGCCCGATTTGGGGATGTTCCCATTGTTCGACAAGAAGACCCTGATGTCTCGTAAAACTGTCCACTTTTCGAGCTATGTGTATGCGAACCGAGTCTTCAATGCGTATTCAAAAAGCCCGAAACTGCGGCCACAACTTAGTCCCATTATGAGTTTCAGTGCACCCCAAACAGTGCAGGTCTCTCGCTGGCTTATGGGAAAATATTCAGCGAAGTGAATTATTTGATTGGGGATTTTTGGGGGGGAAAATTTCCATCCAAGCCAAAGCTAACCAGTTGAGGACCACACAGGCAGCCAGCTGACAATCTCCACCCCCACAGCAATTTTTGCTAGATGACCCTTTCTTAATAGCTAAAAAGAGTCGTTTTCCGGTTTTCTTTCGTGGAAATGGCTTTTTTTTTATCCTAAACGCCTTTTCCTAAAGAGCATTCTTAGCTTAAGAGAAATACCGCATTTTCCTAATCAGATGCCCAATTAAGTTTCACGCAGGACGCTGCGGATAAAATGCGTAGTGCCCTCCTAGCGTGCTGTTACATGCCTTTTTTTAGCCAAATACAGGTCTTCCTATTTTATGGGTTTTGACTCTCAAATTTATTATATGGCGTCAGTCTCTATTAGAAGCCCATTGTATACTAAATATGACGCATAATTTACCTTGTCCGGGAACCTTTTGACTCGTTTTGGACCCAAATCCTCTTAATTTGGTATTGCTATATCTACGAGGGGATAGGGGAAACCGAAAAGAAAGGCTGGGAGGATTTGGCTTTTTGTAAAGGATATAAGCTCAATGCAATCTCTTCTGTGTTTATGCAGACCGGGTGTCACGATACAAATTGAACACATTCTTAGCCTCGAAAGGCGGGCTGTGGAGGTTACGAGTGTGTTGTAGGGTGGGCAACAGTTCGTGGGAAGGGTACGTCCCTGTTTATTAAAAAATTGTGGAGAATGAGCTGAGTTGGGCAGGAAAAAAAGCACAGTTGTCGACTTCATGCAAATGAGCATAATAAGACGGATTTATGGCGGATCAAAAGCTCTTGTGGCGTTTTATTTGACACGTTTTCGCCTATTCTTCACACTTGGGTTTCTGCCCTTTCCGGAAAGTATATCATAAATGTTGGATGGAAACTGTGGCTGCCGTCCTAATAAAGATATCTTTAGTAACATCTCCTGTACGCTTTTATTCATTTTATATTTTTTAAAAATTATATTTAAATTTTTTATTTTTTTGTGGTAAAGCTCGTTGTCGTCCCTGTATTATGAGGGCTTTTATCTTCTTTTTTTATTAAGTCTCAGCGACAATTATGTATTTTATTCTAGTATTTAATTTTCAATTAATTTGTATACTTGATTTTTTTTCTCTTATTCGTTCGTTTTACTTCGTATTTTGGGATAATGAGATCTGTGTTTTCTTGTATTTTCTGTTTCACCTTATTTTTTTATTTTTTTTTATTTAACAGCGGCGCGAGCCTTGCTCGTTGCCGGGTCATCTTATTTATATATTCATTTACTTGTGTATTTAATGCTTTTTTTATAAAAATGCCGAAGTTATGCTAAAGGCTAATTTGAAGTTTGCTTCGTCGATTCTCCATAATGTTTGCAAAACCGAAGTGGTTCTTAGTTCACAGGTCAAGACATTAACCGAAAATTAAGAAGTTGAAGGGTCTATTAGTGCAGCAACAGCTGCAATGAACATACAAGTTACACACTGCATTTCATGTTGTGAGTGAAAGTACACGAGTTGCGCATGATGGATCTGCTGATATTTTCTGACCCGGTATTCAGTACACCCATACTGTGTTCAGAGCTAATTCGTCTGTTTTACACACTTAAGCATGTTTAGGTGTACGTTGGGGAAGCCCAGGTTTCAGAACCAGCGTGAGCTTGTCAGTCTTCCTTGTTTTGAACAAACTTCTTCGCTTCTGCGAAAAACAGCTCGAATACTTCCCCGTTCCCTACCCAGAAAATCACTTACGCCTGATCCAGCTCGTGATTTAATTTCTACACAAAATTACTTCGCCTTTTTCTTAATCTAAGTTCTTTATTGGCTCTCTACTGTATGCATAATTTCCACCTCGCTGTAAATTTAAACAGTGAAGTTCCCTGAGCGTTGGTTATTCATGAATGCCTAACTAACAAATTGGTTAAAGCCATATTTTAAACTGAGCAATTTGTAGCGTCCGGTAGTTGAATTCGAAATGTTGCGCGCAGACGTCTTGATGGATAGAAGTTCAGGAAGCAAACGGTCACTTTAGGCCGTGTTTGGGAAATCCTCTTAACTTATGCAAGGTGCGAACCACCGTTTTCTTCCCCAAAGAATGTCGTCATTTGCATAGGCTGGGGACTTCCTCCGATCCAGTCCGTGTAAGAAGAGGTGTAGCTCAATTTGTCTCTGTTTTACATTCCGCTCTCTGACTTGATTCCATGATCGGGAGATTTGACATCTGAATGGCACTGATCAAAGTCGCTGCAGAAGCCCCCCGAGTCCTAATCAATAATGCCACTGCTCCTCAAACCTTCAGTCAGACGTCGAAAATCCTTTTTTTTTTCGTTCGCCAGGAGTCAACGTGCGATCGGGTTCCCCAAGTCCTTTTCAAGCTGTCACCTGGTGATTTTATTTCAGGAACCAGAACCAGCTGCTTGTGTACTAGGTTCTCTATGATAAATCGCCTTAATTCAAGTTGGCTCATGGTTGGCTACCTCTGATGCCGCTTGACTTTCTATGAATTTGGACAGCCGGAATTGTATTTTTTTCTGTTTTTTTCTCTCCCACACAAAAGTCGCTGGAAAGAAAATGTGAGCGTAACTCTATTACGGAGTGGGTTTCGTTGTTGTGGTTAGTATTATGGGCGAAGGCTGTTAGATAAAAAAAAATAGAGTCTATTCCACGAGCACGCATCCTAAGCAATATTCTGTTATTTTGCTGTGTTAATTTGTTATGGCCTGTTGATTTACAGTATATCAAGCCAAATTATCTTAATCACACCACGTACCTGTCATCATTAACCATTGGTCTGTAAGGAAGAAAGATGATGGATAACTATAAAAGGCTTCAATAGTTCTCGCTGTGTGTTGGTATAGAGGAGCCGCGACCAAGAACGACTCTGGCCTAATTTATGTAGGTTTTGATTTTTTTTTTTTGTGCGACTACTATGTTAGAGAACTTGTTTAGTTGATAATCACAGGGAGTCTATATTGAAAGGCGTAATAATTCATTCTAATTCGTCTATTGCCGCACGCAATACAGAGGCGCGCGTCCATATATGGGACTTGGAAACAGACGAAACGGCATTCGCGAAAGCGAGTTCTCCGAGATGACTAAGACATTACTGTTAGAACCGTCTTGTTTGCTTTTTTTTCACTCATGGAGCCAGTGCTTAGGAACCTCCGTGGTTGCTGGCTAGCTGTACTTGCACACTTTGGGAAGAGTAAAATAGTGGAAATATAAAAACAAGTTGCACTCGCCACATAAAATTGAAAAAGGGGCCTGGCTGTGCGTTGGAGCGCGTTAAGAGATCTGAGAAAGGGTTCGGGGAAAAAGTCTCGCACGCCATTACTAACGTTTCGGTTTCTTTCTGTCTTGCGGGCTGACGACAAAAACGGTGGGCCAGAGAGGCCGACGAGGGAGTTAATACTGCTGACCTCTTCTGCTTAATATATAAGCCAGAACGCTTTTATGTTCTGTTAGTCAGAACAAGTCCTTATATGTGAAGCATAAGTGCTGGGGAGTTGGAACAACGTGCTTGGAAAAAAAAAATTCCCGTACTGCCTCCGTGACGAATTTTCGTAAAAAGACGGTGCTCCATGCTTTGTAGCGCTTGCCAGAGCTCTCTTCACCCAAGAAATCGGCTCGTAGTCGCATATTTATCAGCCCACCCGTAGCTCCTCGAACAAAAGTATCACGTTCGGTTGATACAGAGTGTGTATCCAGCGAGTTGACTTAAGAGACGTGGACCATTTTTCATTTTCCGGCCGGCCGAGTGGAGAAGATCCCACTTTTCTGCGCGAAAGCTGCGAATTTTCGCGCGAGCCCCAAATTCTGCCCATTTTGAATTGACTCTCTAAGGCTCTCGTGTGACAGATGAAGACATAAAGTCGGAAACGGCGTTTGATGGAAGATCTTATTTACTTTAGCAACCCCCTTCATGGCCAATAAAATAGTGTAAAAGAAACAATCCATCTTGGGGGCTGAGAAAGCCCCCGCACCCTTTTCAACCATTTTCGAGCATTGTAATCAAGCCCCATATAGTCCCGGCGTTCTATAGCAGTAAGAAAGCAACGAGCCCCTTTGGAAATCTTGATCCCTTATAAAGATGCACATAACAAGGCATATCTGGCCTGTTGATTTGGGGGGAAAGAGCCCCGTAAGCTCGCCGTAAGGATGCTGTGACGGCCGAACAGGCCCATGCCAAAAGGAAGAGAGCCTCCCCAGCGAAAGGAAGAAGCCCCTACATATCTCCCTCAACTGCTACTCCCCATACTTCTCAAAGTGGATGTCGTTTCAGTTCAGTGAGGTCTTGACGAGCGACTAGACAAGGTGCTTAGCTGGCTTTACCTGTAATCACGTGTATTACGAGAGCTATCGCAGAGCATCCCTAGTGAGACACAGCTTCCATCGGCGAGCGCTACAGCCAAGCTGCGAATTTCAACGAGCCAATATGCCAATCAGCGAAAAAAGAGCGGGAGCGTGAAAAAAAAAGAAAGAAGGTGAAAGAAAGCCAAAAAGTGGCTTGTGTTTGAATTGTTGGTGAGCTTTGCCCCAAATTAACCGGAAATGAAGCTGCTGACGCTCGTGGGGACGCTCCTTGTGATCATGGGATACATGGCCGCTGCAGACGACGGAACGCGTGTGTATGCCGGAAAGCGGCCCACACCAGCCATTTCTAATCGAAATGCTACAGTGGCTCGAAGACGATCGGCGCTGTCCAGAGCGCGTCTTAGTAAGAGTGTAGCGTTGAGTTCTCGTCGCCGGGCTCGTTCGCGGATTCCCAAGAGTTGTGGCGGCGAGTCGGCCACCCAGGCGCTGGAAAACTGGCCGGATTTTTCGGACGCGGTGTTTACCGGGATTGTGCAACACATTGACCGGCTCGACGGCCACTTGGATGTTGTTATCAAGCGCGTGCTAAAAGCTAAACCTTCGATGCAGAAATACGGTTTGGTGGCAGCCCAACAACAACAGGCTAGCGCTGCTATAAAAGAGCAGCGGTTGGCTCATAAATTGAAGCTCCTCCAACCCTCCGGAGGTACAGCTTCCGAAGATCTGCTCACGAACGAAATTACCGGCTCGTCGACGGCGTTTGTGGCGAGCGCCTTGAATCCGGTCCCTAAATCGGTCGGGAGCGGTAGTAAATCTTTACTGCGCTTGCAAGGCTTGTACGAAGCCAAACTCACGTGTGTCACTACCTTCCGCATTCGACCCAAAGACACGTTGCTCTTTATGGTGGCCAAAGTGGATGGCTCATCGCTGCAGCTCACATCGGCCCCACTTCGCATTACTTTGCGTAATCTCAGATTGATCCACACCAAGCCCTCAATTAATACGCCGCCAGGTAACGTCCCTTGATTCCATGACTTGTCGCTTGAAAAAGCCAAGTGGCGCTGATAACAAGAACTAGCAAGCTTGGAATTCCGACTAGCGGGGGAATTGATATAAATGCAAGCTCTTAGCGAAGGTTTTGGGATGGATTGGATTGGAAACTCATTTGCATGGGGAATGAACGCCCCCGGAGCCTTTCTTGCGCTTTGGCGGGACGGGATAAAAAGCCCGAATGCCAGCTGAGTCAAAACTGATAGATAAGATCGAGTTAGAAAGTTGAAACCTGCCTACCCACATTAGCGAGTGATGACAACCGGTGGGCTGAAGGAATTGTCACTTGGGCCTCGGAACAGACACGCTGTTGCAATTTGTGCGCTCAGTCAAGATTTTCGAACGATACCTTTCACAAAGGAACAATGAAACTGTTAAAATATCGAATATTTCCCGAAAATGAGATATTTATAGAGTCGAGAACGCCATTCCAGAATAGCTCAAGTTCCGTTTTTAACCTTGTGTATTTTGTGGCACAGGACTAATCGTAAAACTCCCCGAGTGTGCCATTTGCCGTTTGAGTCGTTTCAGTGGAAAAAAAAAGAAAGAAAAAAAAGAAGGTCGTCTTTAAAACCCCCAGGAATGTCTTGGTGACGGTCTGATTAGTAATCAGGCATCAGTTAAGCGACTAAAGTAGAGGCAGACGAGCTGGGGAAAAGGTTGTTCTTGCTTATATCTTGGACAGCTTAAGGCTGGAAAAAGATGCGAAGCTTCATAATTTACTATTATCTGCATCATTTGTCCGCCACACCAGCAGAAACTCTGGGGATTGCAGGCCCGAACATGGGGAAAGAGAGAGAGAGAGAGGTTCCGGTGTGACAGATGACCTGCGCGCACCTCTAAAGCCTGGCAGGTTTCAGGGTTTTAAGAGTTGAAGCAGAAAAGCGATGGTTATCTCAGATCCCTTTAAAAATCCTCTAATGCCAAGAGGTATGTCGTTCGTATTCTTCAACAGCGTACTTACCCCGGACACGGCCGTGTTTAGACCTGTTGTACGCTGTGCCGCATCTGACAGACTATCGGAGGGGAAGCGCAGCCAAATAAGGTACGCATCTCGTACCTCGGGGCCGTGCTGTACTGGCGTTGTACGGCTACGGGAAAGCCACTTTGGTGTGGCAGTCACTTGAAAGGTAGGCACGCCCCTTCACGGAGAGGCAGAACGGTATACAACGTAACACGAGACCCTCGTCAGTGGACCTTGGGTTCACTCGCTCTACTCGTTTGTGTGCGTTGGTCGAAATTGACTTGGAATATTAGAAAGTCCGCCGTGTAATCCTCCGTGGGTCACAAAGAACCTAGTTACTGGACTCTTTATTCAAAACGCCAAGACCACCAAGCCAGATTATCCGACTTATAACAGACAACGGACGGGTATAGGTAGTCGGTTGATACTTTTTCCACTGGGAGGTTGGCTCTCGAGTGTTGAGCTTTCAACGAGTTGTTTTCATTGATAAGCGTAAAGATCTTCCTCACCAGTCGTTAAAGGTTAAGCTTGGAAGAGCGTTTACATGTTAGATTGGGTTTCACTACGTTTTCTAATCGGAGAGATTTGAGATTAGTCCGCAGGAGCCAACGACCCTATTATTTCTGCCATGTTGCTTGAAAGCTTTCTTTAGAGGGAGGGGGGGGGGAATGCATTCTTAATGAGTGGTCTGTTTTTATTCTTTGTCAACACACCCCGACTTGCAAAGGCCAGCGTTTGGACTTCTTTTATGCGTTATATAGAGCTTCATTCTTTTACGAGCTGGCTGGCGCTATTATCATTTCGTTCCTCTCACAGTCGGACTCTCAGCGCAGGAGGAAGTGAAATAAGAGAATCCTGGTCTGGGTATGGAGGAAAAAAAACAAATGACCTACGTGTAATTTTGTACTCCGCTCCAACTCGATTCTTACTGCGCAGTTGACATTTCTTAGTCGTGGCGGGTTTGAAAACTGTTCCCTTTACAGCTACCGGAAGATCACATGTACTTGTGCAGGTTATTGCGGAGAGAAATTATGTGTTATCATAGTTTCCGCAGCGTTTACTGTGGAGCGTGCAGTAAACTTTTTTTGGGACCGATTGTGTCCGTATAGATTGGATGGCACAGCAAGTCGCGAGTGTCACAACAACGGCGAGCTTTCGGGGAAAAAAGGGCGCAATTTTGCTGAGTGATAGAGAAATCAAAAACGTTGCCTTCGAGGCTGTTCTCCCCGTAGGGTAAACATCTTCTCGAAAGTACAGTTGTCACCCGCATTTGCGTAAGATATACGGTCGCTTGACAGTCCTTCCATTCTTGCAATATGGCAGGAAATATCGCGCAAAAAGTCAGCCAAAAGAAAGAAGAAAAATGACTGTTTTTTTAATAAGTAACAATTATATTAAATAAATCATCCACTTTTAAATACATAATGCAATTCTTACAAGAAGTCATGTTTTTAAAGAAATGAATTATATAAAATGATTTTTTAACAAATGAATATCTTTTAAAATAATTGCACCTTCCTCTAAAAATGGTTTAAAAAGGAAGCACGTTACATTTTTGAGAAAATGAAGTGTGTGTAAATTAAGTTATACCATTTTTTTTTAAAAAAAAGCATAAATAAACAAACAATAAAACAGAATAATTTACCGATTTGAGCTGGGCCTTTGTCCTGGCAGAGACCCTGTAGGCTGTATAATTCACTTCTATTGTTGTTCCTAACTCTCGACTTCTCTACTACCGACAAAAAGGTTGTCACGATGAGAAAATCGTTGAGCCTAGCCAGAAACTCGATAACTATGCGGACCCGAAACAATCCATTATCCACAGGTTGTCAACAAAAGCTACGTTTGGTGGAGCTTTTGTACCCCAACCATAAGGCAGAGCACACCGTCAGGGCATTATTCTGTATAAAGATGTGTCATGCTACCAAGAGCTACGTCAAAATGTGAATGCGCTACAATTGGGAGGAACAATGCCTTGTAACTTTTCAATCAACGAATTGATAAACTCCCCCATTCCACCACCAAGTGGTGTTTTTCTTTTATTGCTTTTAAATTGTGTCAGCTGGCCGGTGAATAGAAACACCCCACGGCCGATGCTGGAAATTATGAATTCTGTACTTTGGGGGGCGTTTTGGGTGGATGGCCGTTCCGATTTCCTACAGACGGGCATGTTATTGTCCTGTCTTTTGAAAATAAATGTGAGCATTAACTATGCACTGGTACAAGTCGCATAATGCTGGGACACACAAATAGAAGAGAGGTTCAGATGTTCTTGAAGTGCATCATCGCCCTTATTTTTCTTCCTTATACTCTTTTAAACGGACAAAAGCTTTTGTTAGGCTAAGATGAGCTTGGGCAAAGTGACCGATATCTCAGGTTGTGTCTAAATCTTTCGTGAAGTTGTTGTTGATCTGCGAGATCAATGGCCGTTCTTTTTTAATGCTGTGTGAGTACGAATGTTACCTTGATAAACGTCAAGAAGTTTCCTGAGGTGCGATTTTTCTTGTCCTTGGACGCTTTTCCTGTGATAAAGTGATGAAATATTGTTGGCGACAGAATTTTCATGTTGCGAACAAAAGAGTTAGGGATCAAAGGATAGCAAATGGGATAGACATGGCTAAGAGGCATATTTGGCTGAAATTGATCGTTGTAGACCGGTTTAGTTGTCCTCGCCTGTTAGTCGTCGCCGTTTTATGACAACAATGACTAATTGCCGTGATTTGGGTCCATAACATGTCAGCGTCCTCAGCGTTGGCGCCGCTATCGCATTGTTTAGAAAATAACTGGAGGTGCGTGAATAGTTTGTAGTAACGACAGAGGCTGTTGAGGCCGAGTGTCGGACACTTTTCACTTTTCTGCCAATTTTCCAGTCATTAGCCTCATTTTGGCTCGAGAAGCTAGACTTGACTCTCAATACGGGTTTGACAAGCTCAAGATGATTAGGAATGGAAGACAGGTAGCGCAAGAGGCTGCGACGAGCTAACAGACTAGAAAGCGTTAATTTGTGAATTTGTACTCCCGACAACATGCGAGAATAGACACGTAGCGCATGGTACTACCACTTGAGTGATAGTTTCAAGTGTTGCAAGTTTTTGCCCTCTGCTGCTACAGGGGAAAAGCTGTTGACATCTAATTCTTTTCCATTCCTCTGTTGCTGACATGCTAATCTTAATTGCTGTCCTTTTTGGTATCTCAAGCCGAGACAGATCTCTTGCTCGTATATGTTGTACTTTCTTTTGATGTATAACATTTTTTTGGCGTATTTTGGCATAATAAACTCGGTGCATACATATAAACACATGATACAGATATACACTGCCCAGATGAGCTATGTCGTCGTGAATAAAAAACAATGTCGGATTTCGCAAGCTGTTTATCATAAACAAAGAAATACTGAATTTACTGACAGTGGTGTACGTTTCCAACGATGTTTGGGTAGGCGTTGAACTATTTGTCGTCCTCTGCAGGGAACCGTTTAATGTGATTTTTGGAAGTTGGTCCAAACTGTTTTCCTCATGTAGAATTTACACTTTCTGTCGATTTTCGAGCCCAACAATGGGAAGAGATGAAGAGTCTCGGGAGTAGGGACTCGAACAATTCTCCTTTGGTCAGTTTAGAGCTATTTACTTACATAGTAACAAATCGACCAGTGGTATTCTGAGGCATTCGTCTTATTTTGGCCCCGAAAAGGAGGACAGTTGCTAATGAGTTTAGCGGCGTATTGGGCAGGAACAAAAATATAGCCACCATATGCTGCCTGTATTCAACAAGAAAAGGACTTAGGCCGAGATTGAAATTGACAGAGCGGAATGGACTGGGAAATTATTTAGCCGCAGACTTCACAAACACCAAGGGCTATTCTTAGATTTTTCTATCATAAAAACCGACGTTACTTAAATGCCAGTGGTTTCCTCATGGAGAGGCTTGAGTGCTCGAATTCACAATTTATGACACAAGAATCGGCGGTTATATTTTGGCGCCCCCTTTTAGCAGTTATGTGATGTCGCCAGTAGCTGACTAATGGGACGTTTTCAAAGTTATTTTTACCCATCTGTATTATAAAACTTGGTAGACATTATTAGCTTATTTGGAAGTTTAGAAACTGAGATTCGTGAGGTAGAATTTTTCTTGGCGTTTAAAAAGTTGCCTTGGCCTTTCAGGCCAGTCCTTAAGTTTTGGTCTACATTTGAGTGTTGCGGATTCAATTTAAAATCTTTGTGGAGTCTTCTATTGTGTGAGTTTAATTAAATTTGCGTGAAAAGCGTGTAGTTGTTGAACTAGCCCCATTTCAGCTTTTCGCTGCATATTAGAGGACTTTATTCAGCAAAGAGTTAAAGAGAGATATAACTGACATTTTGTGTGAGTTAGCTGCCATAAAACAAGCGAAGATTACCGAAAGCGAAGAGAACGAACTTAATTAAAAGCAAAGATGGAGAACCACAAATGCGTACTGCTAGTTAATTTAAAAGCAGACACGCGAGAGTAGCACGTCTCTAATCACACCTATTAGGACTCACAAAGCCCAATAAATATTGCGTGACCTTTCTTTCCATTCGCTGTCACTTTAAAGTGAGTCTCAAGAAGAATTGCATCTTCTTTTTCTGAAAGCCTTGCGAGCCCTCACGTTCCTTGGGCACCGAAACCTTGTAGTGTTTGTCCAAGTTAGTTCCAAGCATTACCAGTTTGACATGTGTGACGTCCGTGCCCCTGATTTAATTAGCTGACTTACTTGTCTACTGCACTATCGATACGCAACATAAAGGTCTACCGCACAGTCCATTTCAAATTTCCCGCCTATCAAACTGACGATGCGCAAAGCAATATTGTATATTCAGATAAATAAATTTTAAAAAATAATAAGCTTAAATTTATACGACATTTTATTGAACAAAGGTTTCTACAATATTATAAACAATTTACATATATAAATCATATACGCAAATTACATATTACAACTACATAATAGGCTGATTTACCTTGATGATGCGCTGGGGCTTCCTGACAACCTTTTGTCTAGGTGAAAAGGCAGGACGCGAAGCTTAATAGCGTTCGCCTTAATAGCGTTCGGCTTAATAGCATTCGCCTTGCATAAATAACACGACGAATTATAGAACTATTGCCGTTGGCCAATTTATGGATGGTAAAGGTTTCTTTTGGTTCATGCAACAAGTCACTGTCTAATAAGAAAGATATGACCGCGAAGCTGAAAAGCTTTCTGTTTAAACAAATAGGCAATCAGATTTACTGCACTATGGAACACAGTTAGAGGAATAGGGAAGAGAGTTTGTTCTACTGCATAGTTATTGCTAATATTCCATTATTTATGAATATTTTTTCTATTATCATATTTTCATTAAAACTATAGTAGGGTAAGACGTTGTACTCTTAACTTCGATTGCGAATTCGTATAATTTTCCATACTTCGATGATTAATATGCCCAGTATGCTGCTCTTAAAGGCTAGATTTATATGTCTTTACGTCTTTTTTCTTTTCTACTTCCGAGCCTACCTTTTCCCCTCATAGCAAGCCATTCGTTCAAGCCTCTCCAGCGTTTAATGAAGGTAAATCATGCTCAAGAGTCTTAATTAGACCTCTGTGGTTTGCCCAGTATAAATGTTTCGTTTACTATAGTAACTAGACGCGAGTTAAACTTCGCAAATGATAAGCCAAAAGAAATATACGACTCCAGCAAAAAGCCAAAGCCTAAGTTGGTCTTCAAAGGAAAAAGACTTATTAGCGTTAGCTAGAATGACAGAAATCGAACTCCCAATGTCCTTTGAACGTTTCAGTCGCATGTAACTCATTAATTTTCCGGTGGCTGTACTGTGCCCACAGTTTCATAAAAGATGCAGCGAAGGAACAGAGCTGTAGTCTAAATAAATTGTTCTTGCGTGGGGCAACGAGTTCACACGCTTAGTTCCCGCGAAAAGCCATTTGCAGCTCCGTTATGCGAACTACCACTACCCGCAAGTACACTTACTCAAAACAAGGCTTTGGTCGCTTAGCTGCACGTTTGCGAAGACCGAAACTGCCAAGTACGCGGTTTAAAGAAAAATGATTCTCCCAAAAGGTTTGGAAACCCTTACACACATAAAGTTGCCAGAGTGTCTCAGTTTCGAGGAAAACCATTTGAAAATAATAAAGTATTAAAAGCTAGGAAAAGAGGCTTATGTACGGTCACAGAAGGCTGATGCAAATTTTATTCAAGAAATGCGTTTCATTTGTTTGAAATAATCATTCCCGAGAATTGTAGTTGATTAAACGCTTAACCTATGGAGATAAGTTTCTTCATTCTGTTCAATTCCTTGTATTTTCCCCTAGTAGATATTCCAGTGCATTGCTCCAACGCTAATAAATAGTAAATGTACATCTTCTCCACCCATTTGGACTAGGAAATTACCCGTGCATCACATTTGAGTTACTCTCTTGGCCGAAACACCATCAGTAATTTTTCACTCACCTGAACAGAGAGAAAGGTAACCCCAACTAGCTTCATCTTTTATTCAATCTGCAAGTACTTTGGTCCAGGTTGGTAGGATATTTTGATGGATGAATTGTTCATACTAGCTTAATGGGTTTTGAGTATTTATTCTCTCTCACTGACGAGCTCTAATTCAGGAGTTGGGTATTTTCCAATGCATCTGAACAGATCTTGGTTGAAAGGGTTGGGTCCTGGAGAATGTCAGTTAATTAGGACTAGTGGTCAGCAGCGAGAGGTACTGTGGCTTGTATTTGGGTTCTAAAAGGAGGCTAATGGCGACCGAAATTACCTTGGTGGACCCTTCTCCTTAATTATCAGAAAGAGATTCTATGGAGAAATTCTTTTATGGTCTGCTTGGTTAGACTCGCTTATCATTAAGCCCCCCCCCCCCAAGTCCATCGTAGGTAGAACCTATTGGAAATCTAACCCTTGGAACTTCCTTAACTATCTGCTCCCATAAGATGCTGCTTTCTCACTTGCGTGTGGCATTCCGAAAGGGTGGCAATCCTATAAGAGCGCCTGCTCGTACTTTGACGCGCCCGTAAAGTTATTTTCACGCGGCCCTAATGCATTTTTCTTCCGTGGACGTTTTGTTTATTGCTCGCAGCCTCTTTGTTGTAAGAGACTTGTTAGCTGATTTTAAGAAGGCCTTTAGAGTGTATTTCTTTTTCTTTGCCCAGGTATAATATTTCAGTATTTACGAATCGTCTTCAAATCGTGACGGTATAATATTTCATCCTTTGCTCGCTTTGTTTGTGAGTTTGTGTCCCACCTTCTTTCAAGGATAGCAGGCCAAGCTATTCGTCAAGACACTTAGCAACCCAGCCTAACCTGTTTCAAACAAGCAGTTAAAGTCATTACTGACTTTTCTTTTTTTAAAAAAAAAGAGCTAAAAAAACTTGAGCGTTAGGCGTAAATGCACTGCGCCCACCAAAAAAGGATTTCTAAGCAATCTTTCCTGTATCCAGGACAAAACGCCATTGTCTTCCTCAGTTACAATACCTTCAGATGTGTGCAACGTTCTCTTACCTTCTATGCAAACATTTCTACTTTTCCAGAAATAGTTAACATTTTTGCCACCACAGTACTACTTCTCACTGTTTTAGATTAAATATGTATAAAAGTAACTAAATATGTAATAAAATTAATAAACGTATGATGGAAATTTGACAAAATAGAGATAAAAAGCAATAAAAAATGTTTAAAAAAATACTGAAGATAAATGTGAGGGGTATTTCCGAAGGCGTGACTATAAGGGCAACGTACTGTAATTGAGTTGGCTAACAAGAGAAGAAAGAAATATTCGAGTATTAAATGAGCTCATATATTCTATTGTAGCTGAGTCTATCAAGTTACTTATGCACCAGTTCCGAGACTATTGCATTAAGGAATACTGCCTGGCTAATTGTGTTACACGGAAATAAGACTCTGTGACACGGAAATTGGAGAAATCGTCGAGTTGTTATGTGTTGCTTAGGGCTGAAAGAAAGAAATCTCGCTGGGTTAAGCTTTAAGGGTCGCACGTCGTGGGTCGTATTTTCTGAGTGGAAGAACAAGCGGAACTCGATAAATGGTTTCCGCGCCCAATAAGGCAAATCTATTTTCATGGCAACATCCCTCGTGGTGCATTATGATGCGTTTTAACGGACGATTGAAGCGTCTTTCGTCTGACAAAAAGCCTGGTAACTCTAAAGAAAATGAGACTAGCATTTATCGTTGAAAAACGACGTTAAAACGAACGGCTGACTTAATTTCCGGAAGAAAGTCAAAGAAGATAGGAGCATCACCTTGTGTGCTTTGTCCTTGTTTTTACTCTGCCCTGCTGCAACAAGAATTGGAAAAAAAGAAAGAAAATAACTGTTTGTCTCAAAGCTTGGTGGTGAAAGACAGAAACAGGCTCTTAGTTTCTTGCATGGCTTAGCAAAAGAGTAAAAGATCCTTTCTTGCCGGGTTAAATTCGCAGGAGAGCTCACAAAAGAGCGACTATCTCTGTTCGGAGGGCAACAAGCGTGAGAATTATCCAGCAAGATGCTTACTTGAAACGCATGGCTGATTTAGTTCAAATTAGAACGTACGCTTACCAAGCGAACGAGAAGCGCCTCCTATTGAGGAGCGCACTCAAATTCTCTAGTAATAACATACCATTCCAGCATTATGTAACGACTCGGAATTTGCGAGCGAACGACACTGTGTACATCCATTTTGGGCGTCCGTAAGGAAGGTTAGAGCCATTGTTGACTTTTAGCGTGATCTTTTGCAACTTTCAAGTGTCATGTCCAAGGACTCGTTCACTAACAGGACACGTGTAGCATTGTCTGAAAACAAAAAAGAAAACAGAAATGACAAAACAAATTGTATGTCCAGCACGGGTTTGAAGGACTTGTCTGGTGACTTCTGTAATGTTTCTGATTGCAATAAAACAAGTTGAAATAGCTCCCCTAAAAATTACCGAAGGTAATGTCAACATTTTGTTAGATTTTTTTCCCTTGTTTTCCTTCATTTTTTTAATCTTTATTTTCGTCAGGTTTGGCTGCTCGTGAATGCTGTCTTATATCTTTACATTGCGTTCGAGGGCTTTAATATGAAAAGGAACTGAAATGAGGTTGAAAGAGGCAACAAACAAGTTTTCAACTTCTTGCCTGGTTAAACTCGAATGTTTCTTCGCGTCCCACGCTCATTCCTTGCCCTTCATCATGGCTAACGCGATGTTGGGGTTTGACTTTACCTGTCTGTGCGTTACATGCAAATAGCTCGGTAAAGTTTTTGCTGTCGTCCCATGTCAGTGAGCTGAAACGAAAATATCGTTATAGCGAGCAAAGTGCTTAGTACGCTCTTAAAGTTTGCTTCCGAGCAGCTTTCGTAAAAAAAAGTGTAGCAAAACAAGGTAGAAAACTCGCTAATCTATTAAAAGGGCTATCCCTAGACGCATAGAGTTTGTTGAGCTAGAGAGTTCGTGTTATAAGCGTGCACATTTCTCCCTAGAAATACTATGTATATACTACAAAGTGATCGTGCAGTTCGTTTGATTAAATATCTGTTGGGACATCCTGTACACTGTAAAAAATTATTTTGAGAATTTACAATGATTCGTTGTGCAGCAAAAAATGACAAGGACTTCACTGTGAAAATACTTACAACACTGATTTTTTAACCACGATTTGTTGTAGAAATACATTTTTAAAATATTTTTACAGTAAAGTCCTTATAATTTTTTGCTGCCATTGTAAATTTACATTTTTTTTCTTACAGTGTACACCTGGGCAACAATAAAAGGTAACTTTTCTGTGAACGAAGAGAAGTACGTAAGTAAGAGACGTACACTGAGTCAAGTATGGAATACTCATCGCCCATTCATTATTGTGATAGACATGGTTACTTTTCTTGTGGAATTATTGGTAAAAAAGTGGGACCGATAACCCGTTAAGAACCTTTTGACGTCCTGTTCACTAGTGTCTCAAGCCTTTCGATCGGTTTTCGTATAGTGGTGCATGGGGTGCTCTTTGCTATACTGCTCTCGTTCTTCGAGCTGCAGCAATGTAGTTACGACTATAAGCCCTTCAGGTTCTATAGCATGCACGAGGATCATTCCGAGTCCGACTCTGACCGGAACCAGTCGAGCACCTTGTGAAACATGTGTCAGTTCTCTTCTAGTGAGGCCACTTGCTTGGCAAGTCTCTTTTCAACTTTGTTCCATGGCAGCAGCCTCATTTCTTGAAGAATCTCACGTATTGCTTATCACTTCATGACATGCTCTACCTTCAGTGATTCCCTTAATAGAGCCAAGACACAAGAGAGTTCGTTACTGTCACACTTTTCCTTATTACAGAATGCCAAATACAAGGGATTCGTGCGTCCAGGGGGGAGTAAAGAGGGGGGGGGGGCTAACAAAAGGTCATTTCCTGGTGAAGTTTCTGCCATTTCTGCGACGTTGGCCTCAGTGAGCGTCCTTTATTCGCGTACACACGTGTGTTTTCGGCTGTCAACACAGTTATTGTTCCAGTGGGCGAGCTACGGAATGGTGTAATAGTTTCTGAAGTACTGGACATTTCGCTCAGTGTGGCCCTCAATTCCGTGTCTTATTAGGGCTTCATTCTCGGAGCTGGTGACAGGGCGTGAAATGAAAAGCTTTCCGCCCACACAAATAAACCCGGTGCTGCTGGGTTAACGCACCAGCTGTGTGTGTGACATATAGGATTCTCGGGCTGAGATTGACTCCGTTTTATTTCTTCCCGTCCGTCCGATCTCGCCGTTCGGTCTTAGCGGGATTACTGCCGTTTTCGTTAGCAAATCTCCGACAAGGCTGATACCGGGGGGATCTATGGTGCTGGTAGTTAAGTCATGTCCAGTAAAATAACCTGGGAACATGAAGTCCACCGGAGGTCCAGGACACGGTGCTTATGAACCTGCTCTGCGCGGCTTCCGTTTCTTCGCTGGGCAGCAGAAGAAATGGCTGGTGGTGGCGATTGCACTAACAATGATTGCAGTGATGGTGATTGGGCCCGCCATTTTTCTCTTGCTGCGTGCGTGCCCAAGTTCCGTCGAACTAATTCATGAAACTAATCCTGGCTTTTTTTTTACTGATCTGGCTTTTTGATTTTATTTTTGCAGACGTGCCCTATCAGCCCCGCTCGCCTGTTGTGGAAGGTATGAAAACTCGTCCTTGTACCAACTTTTATTGAGCCCAAAGAAACACGAATAGGGGCATTAGCTCAGATAATACGAGGTGGTAAAAGGAAACGAAAAATTACATAGCCACGTAAAGTTGGGGGGGTTGGTAAAAGTGTTCGCCATAGAAACAACTTTGTTCCCTGGGAACGTTGTAATGAAAGCTTTCTGCTCAAGTGTTTCTTTTTTATTAAGGGCTTTAATCGGAAGCTCGCTCTTTTATTTTTCTTTTTTTTTTCATACCCGGTAAAGTTTACCTGGCCTAACTGAATGTTGCTCAGTTGGTTAAGTTTGTATGACACGTGCGATCCCTACCATCATGGCAACATTATGACCTAGCTATCGATGTCTACGAGTGAAAGCTTACCACTAATACCGCCTTATCCTGGTAGAACCTTGTGAAGCTACCCATTGTGCATACGGGGCAAGCTGCATTACAGATGAGGAAGGCAAAGCGACGTGTCGATGTATCGAAACATGCCCGGTCGCTGATAACCCCACGACACGAGTCTGTGGCACGGATAACGTTACCTATGCATCCGAATGCTTTCTCAAGAAATGGGCCTGTGAATATAATCAGCAGCTACGGATCAAGAACTTGGGCGAGTGTGGTAAGTAGTGGTACTCTTCTGCCACTTTTTTGAAATTTGCCCCTCCTCTCGCTCCAGCTCCACGTGTCACGTTTCATCGCGACGGACGATTACAACAACTCTTCACGAGTCCAAGTTGTAAGACATGACGAAAGTTCTTCACTTGCATGGAAATTTGCGACAAATTAGATGCAAGGCTTATCGACGAAATTGTGTGCTTGTTGTCAAACCGCAGAGAAACGCAGAACCTGCAAAGCGTCGTTTTCCTTAACCTTGTTAGCGTAGATTCAAGGAATGTCTGCGCTGGCAAAGCAAGGAGAAAAAGGAGACATTTTTACTCTCTTAGAGCGGCATTTTCGTGCAGGAAAAAAAGGAACGCGTAACGAGGATATTGTGTATCCAAACTGTTGTCTGGGTGTGAACTCCCATTTCGAGAATATTTTTCCTTTTTTATATCGCCAATGGCAGCGTGGTACAAGAAATGAAATGTTTAGGACTTGTGTTAGACGTGGTATTAAGCAATAAGCAAGTTGTATTTTTTTTTCGGCGATGGGTGGGAGGGCTTGATATACCCTCTTTTTTATACCCTTGGAACATTTACTTCCATGGCAACCTTATATGAGAGTGATGCTTTTGTGCATATTTCTTCGGCGCTTGTTTGCTGTGGAGAAAAAGATAAATTCTTCAGATTTGTGGTATACGCACCCTTTGTTTTAGCCATATTCCTCCGGAACTGCTTATCGAACGATAAGAACTTGAGATTGCTTCCGAGCGCGCTTGAAGTGACACTTTTTATGAAACTTGCTGCAGTTGAGGGAAATCGGTTGAGGGGGCGAGGTTACGAGTTACAGTGCGCACGGTGTGAGTAGGTATAAAAGTATGTGTCGCGGAAATGGGAAGGGCGAGTACGTGGTAGTAAACTTTGCTTCTGGGAAATGTGGGAAATGCAAATTCAGGTGCCCATCAAAGCGGCAAAACAAAGCAAAAAAGCACCCCGAGTGCGGAACTCGGGGAACAGGCCGAGAACTTGAAACTTTACATTAGGGGGGACATGTTTTATTCTCTATTGACATACTCCCGTACAAGGTTGGTACTGTGCATGCCAAATTAGCGCGGATATTCTTGAGATACGTTTCTCTTAATTTATGGAATCGCCCCTTTTTAAACTCCTTAGGATGTTAGGTAGCATGTGGAGTTTATAAACTTGGAGTTTCCCTGTACCAAATTGCCCCCGTACCCTCTGTTACCCCCCACAAATGAGTTTACAGACTGCGGAGTTTATAGGGCAAGTGTCGTGGACCGCTAAGGAAGGGAACAAACTTGAAATAAGATTGCAAGCTAGCGTGAACTTTCAAGTATAAAAGTGAAAGTTGCACACTTACTCGACAATTATTTTGTCGTTGGCGGTCGTGTTAGGTGACAGTTCGCAGCAATACGGCATAGTCGAACGGCGCTGTAGTTGGACCACTTTTACGTTCTGGGCTCCGGTTGCCGAAAAGGAAAGATAATTAAACGAAACATCGTCAAGTTTATTGATGGGAATTGAAAGTACGAGTATGGAGAAACTCCAAACTTGACCAACTTTGGAAGCTTAACTAGTTCCAAAGATCGCGTACTCTTATCGTAAAAAACAATCCCAAGTATACGAAGGTGGGACCGTCTTAAAATTCCCTACCGTCTTTCGTAATTTAGTGCACGTACAAATCTCGGACTGAAATTGTACCCTTTAGAGCAGCAATTTTATTTTGTCTCGCAAGCTACTGGTTTTCTTAGAAAATAAAGAAAACTAAGAGTGAACGTTCATTAAACTAAATACTTCTCGTTTGTTTCCTTCGTGACAGTGTTAGGGTCAAAGGGAACATCAGGATTTACTGCGTTCCCCCCTAACTAAGTTAGCTAATGGAATTTTTTACTTCTGTTTACATGGGCGTCTTCATTGTACTTTGTTTCTGTACGATTATAGTCAACGTTATTCGTTTGTTATACAATTAAGATATGAAGGCACTTATTATTACACGGTGAACACTTTTCATTGATGTGCCCCGCGTAGGCTTGCGCCCCTTGCCGCCATCTGTTGTTACTAAACTTGTACTTAAAAGGAAGAAAATATAACTCGTATGAAAAACGATAAAAACAAAATATGGTAGACTTAAAACGTCTTTGAGAAAAGTGCAGGCATAAGTTCATTCATTATTAAAACCGCGTAAAATCCATTCCTACCTAAAGAATCGTTCTTTGCTTAAAAGCTTCTATTTCACTCGTATCCAAACGTCATGTAAGCGTCTCATGTAAAATTAACTTAGACAATTGCTCCGTAAGCTGCCATAGCAATGGCTCAGAAACTTATACTTGGTTTAGAAAATAAATCAGTGACGTTTTTAGGTAATTGTAATAAAGCAGCGTTGAAAAAATAACCCTGTTAAGAAGATTTCTTCTTCTTCTTGCAAAGAAACTAAAGGATCAGACTTTAATTGATTTCTCATGCAATCTTTGCTATTTCCCGAAACATTTCACAAATAATTTGAGTTTTTTTACTGCGGGTTTGATTTTTGTACAGCAAGGCATCTATAGCTTGAAAGTTAAAATTTCCAGCAATCGGCTAGCGTTCCCAGTGACCTCTCTAGTTGAAAGAAAGCGACCACCTACTTTAAGACAAAGCTCTGCCCCACGCACGTGATCCGTCACCAAAACGGTAGATTTTCACAAAGATTGCTTTAACAAATAGCTTGCATAATGTAATGGCGTAGCGATTATATCCGATCTATGACTCCATGACGTACTTTAACAATCAAACTTTGACAGAGAAGGTATTTGTAACTTCGTGAATCGTAACCTATGAAAAGTTCTTAAAACTTTATTAAAAACGTGCGGCAGTAAGCGTTAATTGAAACTAAAAACTCGTGGACCTGTACAGAAGATAATTTGAATTCTCAAAAATTTTTACATCTCCGGAAAAATATTCGTTCGACATTTGAAAAGAGAGAACTTTTTTAAACTTTTAATTCCTTATTAGCAGGACAGGTGGTAAAAAGCATAGATATAAAGGGACTTTTTGTTACTTGCTAGCAATCCCAAGAACCAACTTCCTAACGACCATCTCTTGCGTGGACGTGAAGAAGCTGGTGGGAGCTTCTCGTAACAACGCAGCGTTTCTTTTATTACGTTGGGATAGTGGTTTCAATTATATGGAGCTTTGGATGATAAAGCGTCGAATAATTGGACTGCAATCTCCGAACCAATTCTCTACGTTCCCGTCTCACACAGCTGCACGAACAAGCTCGACTTTTACGTTATTTTATTTGTTCGGCGGCAATAAATGTTTCCTCGTCATTCTGCACCAGCAAATTTTTCAGTCTTTGGCGATATCCAAGAATGAATAGTGTAAAGCTCACGAGACCGTTTTCTTCCAGGAAACTCCCAGCGCATTCCTCTAATAGCCAATTGAGGCCTATTTCTTTATTCATGGAACTCATAAACAAGTCCTTGAATTGTAAATATTTTAAGCATTTTCGGAAGGGTCGTCGCACTGTCTCTCTCTTATACAGTATCATATTTAAGAAATGTTTTCCCAGTCATTCTTTCCTCTCCCCAACTAGTCAGTTGGATACAAGTCTACTAAAGTTGAAGTTCTTCGGTGTTCTTCGATCCGCCGAACTCCACAGTCGGGCAAAATTGGATTAAAGAATTCGTCTTCTTTTAGACCAGACCCAGAAAGAATCGGAATCAATTTCCAAGGGCAAGAAAAGCTGGACTCTATTTCTTTCCGACAGAACGGCTCTAGTTAGGTGTGCTCTAACCCACTTTGAGCGGAAATAGAAGTTTGGGGTCTTTTAATTCTCTCTTTCCTCAGCGTACCACACTTGTTACTTAAATTTCTTTTGTGTGATTTGAGCCCGTCCGGATTTTTAGCCGGCATGATGTACGTCAATTACTGCGCTTTTTAAAATACGAGAGCTTATCGTGCCGTTCTCCCCAAAGCCTCTCTTGGCACCTTGCTCCAGCCCAAACCCTTGCTAAAGTTTGCGAGAAAAGGTCCTACTCTTCACAGCTGCAGGAAATAAAGCAGAAGCAGACTAGCGTCTGCTCGCGGATTCTCGCGCGACTGTCTATTTTACTTTCCAAGTTAGCTCTTTCGGCGGAGAGCTTTACCCAAGAAAAAAAATCGCAAAAAATGCACGTACCGTGAAATATCTCCTTACCGACCTCGCAACAGAGAGTCCCCTGTTTATGTTCTACGGATACTATAAAAGGTGTGTTTTATGACTATAGCCTGTGAGGGCAGCTCACTTTATATCTTTTCGTGCGTCGCTCTTATAAAGTTAAAGTCATCTGTCTGGCACATAAAAAGAAGGCGTATGTCCCGAAAAGAACGGGAAGCAACCAACACCCTTGTGTCAAAACCAACATTCTTGGCAAGTCACCTGCCCAACAATTCAGGCAGCTTATTGATTAGCAGTTTCTTTCATGCTAGTACTCTTGTTGGTTTTGACACTTGGAATAGAAAATCGACGCCGTTTGGGGAAGTCGACTCACTTCCGTGACCAGCGACCATACGCTGTACTTGAACATCGCAATATTACAGTCTTAGCGTATTACTGCACTTTGGGGTCTCTGTTCACCTGCATGTGCCTCTCCGTTAGCTGGGACAAATTTCTGGGGGCTCTTGTTCTTTTCCCCAGCTTTAATAATAAGTCGATAAACATTTGCGTGCAGGTGAACGTTTGGGGACTGGGCTGCAACGGTGAAATTCCCCCAGCTATTCCGGCATTAGGTTGTCTTTTCTCATCCTTTTCACGTTTCTTGGAGCCGCTGGAATTCTTTTTCACATCATGGGTTGTAAATCATGTGTGTGTTGTCCCCAGGGGAAGAATGTTATAAATGGAACCAGTGAGAAATAACCGAAGAGCACGCGTTATACATGCTTATGGCTAGAGGAAGCTTTTGTTTCTTGGGCTGTCTATAAAATTCAGCGGAAGTCAAGCAGGAATCCTAATGCCTTTGCACAAGTGAACTGGGCCTGCCAAGGGTGATAGGGCTTGACGGACTCGTGCAACGGGATGGGACTTGCCCCCATCACACTATGCGTATTCTGACAGTGAGCTGCAAACCGGGAAGGCGCGCAGCTCGCTAACTTTCGAAGCCCACACAAACGAACTCCTTGACAGAGGGTAGCAAAAGAGCGTGGCAGTAAGCACAAGCAAGTGGCATCGGTCCATTCTTCTGTTCCGTTGTTGTTGTCGCTGAGTCTTTCGCTGTTGTTTTTTGCCGAGCCGAACTCCTCGGTGACCACGGACACTTATCCATTTACGTGTCTGTTAGGCGCCACTATAAGGGATTTGTTTTGATTGTATTTCTCATAGCACGTTGTGCTTCCCAATGTTAAATTGTTCCAAACATTTCCTGGATTGTACGAGATTTTTGTACACAAGGAGCAAACCAAGGAACCGACTTTGGGGTCAAATCGTACGAACTTTGGGGGTACAACTGAACAAGGGTCGTTATTGCGTTGAACTGTGATTGTAGAGTTTTGTTCAAAGGGTTCCGGGTATCTAAAAGTTAAGAGCACAGAAGGAGCATTGCTGCAAACTTTAACTTCGACCAAGCTATTCCACTTTGTGTGTACACTTCAAAAATGGTTAAGGCGAAGGGTGTTGAGATGTTAAGTTTGATTGTCCCTTTTGTGTGAGCAAATTGTCTGAAGTTCGTGGTGGCGTAACTTTAGATTCCTTGGATGCGGCTTACAAAGTTCGGTATTTTTTTTCCTCCTCTGGTAGACTACAGTGTTCAACTTCTGACACGCTCCAAGTGCCACTATTCAAACCGAATTATTTTGGCTTCTGAATCCCTTTTGAGACTAACTTTCCAAAATTAAACTAACAATTTTGAATACAAAGGAGTAAATTGTATTGTAAGTTCAATGAATGACCAAAGTGTCCAAAATCGACAGGTTTTAGGAATTGTGTTAAAAAAATTGAGAACTACAGGTCTTGGCGAAGGCATTGCGGTTTATTGTCCTACGCGAAATTATTGAACATGGCATCTCCTTCACTCCACTAAAGCATCAATAAGTTAAGAGGGAAAAAAAAGTTTCGCGAAATATTGAACTAGTACGGATCGATGCTTTTGATACTTGTTGGGTGAATATTGTTGCCTTGTAACGTGTCCCGCCTTGTCTCGGTTTGAGTTTGCAGTCACTTGGTTTTTGCAGCATTAAAAAACAGGCAACGACACACTTGCGGACGTGTTTATTGGCTATCCTTTTTTGGGTCGCCTCTCTGCTGTTGGTCCCGTTCGTTTGTATCCCTCTATGTGCTCCTTACTGTACATGCATTCCATGAGCATATTATTGCTCTACTTAGTGTGTAGTACAAGTGTCACTTACGTCGTGGCTTGTTATGTGTTCCCACCAGAAATTCCGGATCCTTGCCTTAGTTTACAATGCCAGCCGGGAGCCAAGTGCATTCCATCGCAGGACGGACGGACTGCCATTTGTCAGTGTGCAACCAGGTAAAAAAAAAATTAAAAATAGTAGTAATAAAAAATAATCGTAGAATAAATAATATATAATTTCTGTTACGACGATTTCAGCACATGGCCCTGTAAGCATTTACGTAACTTTAGATTACAGTCTTATTAATATGCGACATTTTCCACAAACATTTTCATTTTTTCAAATCTTTACTTTGTCGGAGCTTGGCAATTTCGTTTAGTGTCAGTGTGTCATGTTCTCACGTCGACGCTTGATTAGCTAGCTTAGTTTTGGCAGCCGGTCTAGGTCGTCAGAAGTTTCCATCGGAAAAGAGTATGATCGTCAACTATAGATCGTTTGACTGTTCCACCTTTTCTGCGTGACGCGTGAAAGTCCCAGTTAGGGTTAGAATTGTTCTCGTGGCTGCTACAAGATAGACCATTGCTATTTCTAATTAATATTGTCTGGTGTGTAGATGCCCGAATTATGGAGACAGTGCTGGATCGCGACCTTTATGCGGAGCAGACGCTAAAGATTATGCCAACATGTGCGAGTTACACCGAGCGAGCTGCTTGAGTAATCGACAGATCGAAATTAAATTCCAGGGTCTTTGCGGTAAGGCTAAATGTTAACATATGTGATGAGCTTACTAACGGTAGCCTTGGTTTTTACAGATCCTTGCGGTAACTTGACATGTCCAGCGGATCAGGTTTGCCAACTGGACGAAGAGCGAAAAGCGCATTGCCGTTGCGGAGGTTCCTGTCCCCCAGAGTTCCAGCCCGTTTGCGGTATAACGTTCTTTTACCTTTGTCCTAGCACAATTACGTGACGGATATTTAAATTAGGCTCGGACGGTCGGACGTACAGCAATGAATGTATGCTAACTAAGGAAGCATGCCGAGGACAAAAGGGACTCCGGATCCTCTACCGGGGACAATGTTCGTCGGGTATGTTCTCCTTTAACAAAAGTTTGAGAGATAAAACAGAGAAAGACGGAAAAAAAAATATGGAAAAGATAAACTTGGGAGGTAGAGGCAAAAAACGCAACGTAAATATTAAAATTTTTCTTTTGTAAAAAGGGATCAATCCGTGTGCCACCGCTGCCTGCAATCCTGGGGAAGAATGCCAAATTAATAAGTTTGGCATCGCGCGCTGTGTTTGTCCCGGTCCTTGTGCGCCCATTTTAAGACCCGTGTGCGGCACGGATCGCAAAACGTACGACAACGAGTGCGAATTGAAAAGACACGCCTGCCTCAGTCAGAGCGACATGACCTTGGCGTACGTGGGTACTTGCGGTAAGTGTATTCATTTTAACAAAGGTAGGATCGATAGCCATGATTGCGCCTGTTTTTAGGAAGTTCCGCGTGTGCTTACCACGAGTGTCCTCCAGGCGGGTATTGTGTGGAAGTCAATGGACAGCCTACGTGCGAATGCTCGTCATGTGGTGGCGAGTTCGATCCAGTCTGCGGTAAGTGTTAACCACTTCCTACTTGTTGGCCAACTTTGTTGGTATTCTTGACCGAGACGCGCTTTTAACGCTTTTGTTTAGGTTCCGATGGCGTTTCCTATACCAATCCGTGTCGTTTGCGGTTAGAATCGTGCAGAAGTCGTAAGACGATTAGTGTCTTGTATAAAGGACTGTGCAGTAAGTATTCGATTTCTTTCTACTGGCGTTCGCTGTTAGCGACGAAAAACACACAAAAGGGGAAAAAAAGTTGATGTTTCTGTCTCTGATCTTTTCTTGTGCAAGACTTTCTGGGAGATGTCAGTCAAACTGGTAAGGCTTCTTACATGAGATCCAAAATTCATATGCTGTAAAAGCGTGCGGTTGTTTTTTGCTAAGGATTCCCTCGAATTTCTCTTGCTTAATGTCTTTTTGTGTTTTTACAGACGGCTGTGAAAGTAAACAATGCGACTTTTATGCGACTTGCGAAAGCGATGGCATGGGAACCGCTCGTTGCGTTTGCCCGCGCGGTTGCATGGATGTAAGCAATATTTCTACTTTGGATCTAGTCCCCTTTGGCACCAGTCCGCAGTTTAATTATTTACCTGCTCTTTCTTGCCTTTACAGCAAGCAGAGACAAAAGTGTGTGGGACGGACGGAATGACGTACCGTAACGAGTGCGAGCTCAAAGCCGCTGCCTGCAGAAAACACCAATTTATCGTCATTGCGTCGACGGGTGATTGCGGTAAATGCTTACTTTCCTGTCGTAAGAGTTTAGGTATAATAACCTTTTTTTCTCTACTTCTTAACGTATCCTTAGACTTGTGCAAAAATGTCCGCTGCAAGTGGGGCGCTCGCTGTGAAGACGGCGTTTGTGTTTGCCCAACCCATTGTCCGTCAAATCCGAGCCCCAGTTTGGAAGTTTGCGGATCGGACGGGCGGAGCTACCCTAGCGAATGTGAGGTGGAGAAGAAAGCGTGCGATCTCAAAACACCGCTACAGGTTATGCACAACGGACCGTGTCAACCTTTAGTGGGTAAGTTGACTACAGCTCACACGCTGCAGTTTGTGAACTAACCAATTCAATTATGCTCCATTGTTTTCCTTTGCCCAACCCCACTTATACTCCGGCGTAGGTCACGAACTAACCACCCATAAACCGTACTACTCACGCTTTTCGACTAAGAATCCCCTCCATCCTGAACTTGTTGTTAACCCACCCGCCCACGCCACCTTTGCGACCACGTCCGATCCCCTCTGCGCCTTGATTAAGTGCGACTACGGAGCCGTTTGCGAACGCGGACTCGATGGGTACCCACGATGTTCCTGTCGTGCTCGGTGTCCATCAGCGATGGGTCCAGTGTGTGGCTCGGATCTCAGGTTGTACCCTTCAGAATGCGCTATGTTGAAAGAAGCTTGCGAAAGACAGACTGAATTGCGGTTGCGGCCTTTGCAACTTTGTGAAGGTGGGATTCGGGTTTGCTTTGGCTTTGGCTTGTCGGAAACCCTAAAATACAGCTCCCCTTTTCATGCTTGGCTTTGTAACCACCACTCTGCTTTCACTTGATACCCCGTTACCTAGAACATCGAGTAATTTCGACTGCCTCGAAATAATTCTGGTTCTTACTCGCAGGAGCGGATTACATCAATCCTTGGCACGGAAACCATACTTATCTCAGCTGCAAACAGAGTCCGTATGGCTGCTGCCCAGATGAGAAGACCCCTGCACCCGGCCCCCGAGGGGCCGGTTGTCCATCAACTTGCAACTGCAACAAATTAGGTATTTTTTCTTTTCGATGGCTGTCAAGAGTTTCAAGGAAGTTTAGTGCGAGCGGTACCATAACTAGTAATTCCTGGAAATTAGGTTCTGTCACTGATACATGTGACCCCGTCACATTTCAATGTCAGTGCAAATTTGGCGTGGGAGGTCGATATTGTGACCGCTGTGAGCCTGGATATTGGGGGTTGCATAAAAACATGGAGGGGGCTGACGGTTGCACGTGTAAGTCTTTGTGTGTTTCTTTGGGAAAGTGGGTTTGTTGTATGAGGTTGGGAAACAAATTTGCTCATATGGCTGATTGTCATCCAGTGTGTGCCTGTAATCCGCTGGGATCGGCGCGAACCGACTGCGAGCAAATGTCGGGACGTTGCGTGTGTCGTCCTCATGTCGTCGGACACAAGTGCGATAGATGCCAAGACGGGCGTGCCATTGATCAAGCACCAGGGGGCTGTGCACTTGGTAACTTCACCCCCTTTCATCATGTCTTTTTGAGCGAACTGACAGTGAAAGTGTTGAATAATAAAACACCGATCTTACATTGGGAAAACTTTATCTATCTTTTTCGCTTTGTCCAGCTACCTTGTCAGCATTTGGCTCGCCTTCCTGTCAAGATATGAAATGCCTGTATGGCGCAGAATGCCAAGAAATCCGTGGAGAACAGACCGATTGTATATGCAAGATGGACTGCGAATTGGAACCACCACCGGATGAAGTGAGGCTATAGAATATTTTTTTTCTTTTTTCTTTCCCGAGACTTTGCAGCTTTCTCGAGCTCTAATGCAGTGTTTGGGCTTGGAAAAGTTTTATAACCTTTTTTTTCTCCCTAGATGGTATGCGGTACGAATGGCCAGTCGTATGCTTCAGAATGCGAACTACGCCTCGATTCTTGCCGACGTCAGATGGAACTTATGGTAGCATCGTTTGGACCTTGCATAGGTAAAAAACTTTGAATAATTCAGCGGACATTACTACAAGTTTTTTCCTTAGAGGATGGAGTGACAAGTCCGCCCTTGTCTCACGCGGAACTGCGTGTCACGGAGTCGCAAGGCAACGGACAGTCATACTCCAAGTCAACCAGGCATGTTCTGCCTTTAAGCAAAGAATTGGCTATGTTAGATTTGAGCTTGGACTCTAATCAAAACCGAGACCTTAATCAGGTACTTGTCATTGATGTTATTTTCCTTCAGCTTGGGGAGTGACTAATGGAACGCGACACGCGCTCTCTTACAGGTTGGCGTCAGCTACCATGGATGGCGACCCACTCCTGCCACTGTTCACGTGAAAGGTTTTCTGGGTGACGTCTGTGTAGCGGACATGGATTGCACGATACCCAATGCTGTTTGCACAAGGAAATTTTGTTCATGTGGCGACGGTTTCATGGAATCAGAAAACAGCCGTTTGTGCATAAGTAAAAAAAACATTTGCTCGGAATGGACTCGTAAATATTTTATGTATGTTACTGATTTGCGTTTGAAAGGAAACCAACCCATCCTGGACCCGGATGGAGAACAATCGTCCTGTAATTCGCACCCGTGCATGGGCGACTCCACCTGTGAGCCACTGGGCGAAGAGTCTTACGTGTGCCATTGTGGTCCTGAGCGCACAGGTCCCCAATGTGAACATCGCATCAATGGTATGGCGTAGTGAAACATTTGGAAAACAATGTTATGAGAATTGACCTATGTGTTTGCCCTGCGAAATTTAGATGAGGACTGGGAGGGTGCAGAAACCCCGTCCTTTCATGGCCGCTCTTATATCACGCTCCGCCGTATAAAAGCTCACGTGAAGCTGCACATCGAACTCGAGTTTAAAGCTACTACCGAAAGCGGGTTGCTCCTCTACGCCCAACAGCGCGATGACGGCACGGGCGATTTTTTCGCCCTAGCGCTCGTCGATAGGTAAGCCTAGCAATTGCTGAGTGTTTTTCTTTGATACCGAGGGAAGCTCCTACCTCCTACCGTTTCTGATATTGGAAATCATACCCACTGCTGCAGCCAGTAATTTCTTTCCCTCTTTCTGTTGTTGCTAGATACGTGGAGTTCCGGTATAACCTGGGCAATGGTGTCGTTATTCTACGCTCCGTGGAACCCGTGTCGCTCCATGAGTGGCACAAAGTTTTGGCGCAGCGATACAGGCAAGATGGACTCTTGAGTATCGACCACGGCGAACACGTAGCTGGCAAAAGCCCCGGACATCTCCGGGCTCTTGATTTGGAATCCAACACATGGATGGGTTACATGCCCCACGCTCCGATACGGTAGTTTGAACTAGGATTCACCAATGTCCCTTCATTTTGATGTTGTTGCCTTGTTTAGCGTATATGACAACATTGGAACCCAAGCTGGGTTCGTCGGGTGCATTCGGCGAGTGAAATTAGGCCGTAAACTGTTGACGTTCCAACTACCGGATCCGAATAAAAGAAGTAGTGGCAACCAAGCGAAGTATCTGGGAGAGGAGCAGGCTCCCAAGAATGGACTTGTCCTGAAAACAGAAGCTGTGACGCGCTGCGGAGATAATCCTTGCAGACGGCAGCCTTGCATGCATGGAAGCACTTGTGTTCATACTAATGGCAATAATTACTCATGCGTTTGCAGCCCGGGGTACACAGGTAAACTTCCTATTTATGGCTGTCGAGCCATTTACACCTAAATATTCCGTTCCGGGAACAGGAGCAAATTGCGACGCCGTGGTGGATCCTTGTTTGCGGGCTCCGTGTGCTCACGGGTCGACGTGTATGAGTAGCAAGGGTCGATTTGAATGCAAATGTCTATGGGGCAGGAAAGGAACTACGTGCATGGAATGTAAGACATTAATGACATGATTCTTATAATTATTATTACTATCCGTATTATATCTTCGCGTTATATATTGGGTTTGTTAGATGACAGCGAACAAGAAGTCCTGGTACCGGAATTTAGTGTTGCGAGTGCGAGTGCGAGTTCCACTTCCTACATCGCACTGCCAACACTCGAGAATGTGGCCCATACTTTGAATCTGGAAATCTGGTTCCTGACCAGATCCTCCGAAGGAACGTTACTCTACGCCGCGCAGAGTGACGTAGGACGAGGAAACGATTTTATTTGGTTGGGATTACAAAACGGCAGGATGCGCTTCGTGTGGGATTTGGGGAGTGGATTAGGAAATATCTCGTAAGCCAACTTCAGACATTTTTTTTATGAGAAGCGTAGGGGGATTTTTTTATATTCTTTGGACATATGTCTTGTAGAGTTGCTGAAAGGGTCACTTTACATCAGTGGCACAAGGTCGTCGTGTCTCGTAAAGGAAAGGAAGCTTCTTTGCAACTAAACGAGGGCGTACCAGTTTATGGTAGCTCGCTTGGCCCGTTGGCGGAGCTTAGCCTGGAAACGCACACATTATTGGGAGGCTGGAAGTACTGAACGCGGTTTCAACCCCCATGTAACTCTGTTTCATAGCTGTTTGCGTCTTTAGGTATGGCATAACTCCAGCTGTTGAAGAGCTCGCGTTACAGTTCCAAGGAGCTGTACAACGCGTGGTGATCAATGGCGAAATAAATGACAGACTTATGGAGTCTATGTTGGAAATGAAACGCGTGACGGCATACAAAGGCCCTCCGTGTGGTGATGTTCCTTCATTATACACCAACAAAGGCACGGCTTCATCGAAAGGAGTTTGTCAAAACGGAGGCGTTTGCCAACCTTTATTGGGACATTTTACGTGTAAATGCATGGCAGGTTATGGCGGCAAACGTTGCGAAAAACGTGAGAGGATTCTTGCTTTAATGAAGTGAACATTTGTAAATCCATTCGTCTGTATAGGTTTGGACGACGGCCTTAAAAACCGCGCGGTTAGGTTTAATGGCTATACGTTCTTGAAGTACCCTAACCAGGTGAAAGACGTGTAAGTCAACCTTTTTTATCTCACTTTTTTTTCGAAAACTAAAAAAAAAGGAAAAGAAATAACTGGAAGTACTCAACTAATCTCTTGTAATGACTTTTGGGGCCTTTTATTAGCCTATCCCCTTATCTTTCTTACGCATGGGAGACCCATCTTAATCTCTCTGATCTGGACATCTTTCACGTTTCATCTACTAACATTTCCGAGCTGTATGAGGAAGATATCAACGAAGAGTTGGAATTGGACGGACAGCACGAGGCTGTAGAATCCTCTAGCATGGAAAATAACCCTTTCCAGTAGCATCCACTACCAGTATCAGCTATGTTGTAAATGCTTTTCACGTTTTCCTGGGTAGATCGAAGAGTCAAAGAACAAATCGCTTTGAGCTGAGATTACGAGCGACAGCCCAAGATGGGCTGATTTTGTGGTCCAGCCGAGGACACACTTTACAGGCCGATTACTTGGCGTTGGCTTTGGTCCACGGGAAACTCGAATTAAGTTTTAACTTGGGCAAGCAGACGCGATTCCTTGCTGCAAGATCAACGGTATGGAATGTTCACTTTTCGACATGAAACGGATATCGATGGTCGAAATTACTATTCCGGGATTATTACCCGAGATAACTATTTCGTGTCTTGGTTATTACAGGTTGATATTAGTGACGGACGGTGGCATACCGTGGTAACAGAAAGAAGAAAACGATTAGCGTATATCCAAGTTGACAACGAACCTCCGGTGAAAGTCACTGCAGACCATGGAGCAACTGTTTTGAATACGAACGGAAAATTATGGATAGGTATAAAATAAGCATTAATGACGTAACCATCATTATCATAAAAATTCAATAACGGGTTGGATACAGGAGGAAGCTCTCACTTGCCTGACGGATTGCCATCGTCTTATTATGAAGGGTTCCGGGGATGTATTGATACGGTCAAAGTAGATAAGCACGAACTAAGCCTGACAAGGCACGGTGACAATACGCTTGAACATTTTTGCGATGCTGAATAATTACTTAAAATAAATACATGTATATGGGATAAATTCGTGTTGACAATATAATATCAGTACTTTCTTCTTTTGTGGAAGAAAAGTGAATGAAATTTTTTGTAAAGACAAACCCGGTTTTACTCATTTTACTCGTTACTACATAAAATTTTCATAAAATGAAGTATTTTATTATTCGTGTATTAATATAAAGCAGGTCAAAAGGACAAAAATAGCATGTAAAAGCGTTAATATACGAAAATGACCAGATTTTTTAAAAAATACGTATTGCTTGCAAACTGAACGGTGAAAGCATTAACAAGTCTTCAGTTTTTGTAAAACGGGCAATAAAAATTAACTGATCGTTTTGTACGAAATAGCTTCAATAGTACCTCTTATTCCATGACATGGTTTTCTGTTGTAAAAAGAAGGCGTCAGCTGCGCTATTTCTGTACACTTCAAGTTGCATTTTAAGTTATACAAACCTCATTTCTCAGCTTGGCGAACCAGCAGTTTATGTTTATGTCTGAGGTGTGTGTGCTTTTTTCAGCTGTGTAAGCGATAACCTTGAATGTAACCTCCAAGTTTAGTCACTTGCAAGAGCAATATCTGTGGTGTGGAGTTTAAAATTTTACAACAGTACGTATTTCATTGAGTCTTGTAGCTTTAATAATAAACAACTTTCTTAAAGCTTTCTAAATACAAAAAGTTCAAAGAAACACTTGCAAGCCACGAATAGCGTGTTCCACGACGGCATAAGCGAGAGCAGGGGACGAAGTCAGTAGCTTTGCACGAATTACGGAAGACTTTTAAACGTGGCGCTTTTCATTAGGTATCGATATTATGTAGGAAAGACTTTACCCTTTCGATACGCGATATTTTTCCACGCGATTCCTAGATGATGCAGTAGTAGACAGTTGCGCACTCAGTCCCAATGTGTTCTGTTTTGGTTTCCTGATTGGTGAGCGAGTGAACGTTTGCTAGTTTCGTTTCATCCAAACCATAAGCAAGGTGGACGGCAATTGCAGCATTCGACAACTGTAACGTTGTGCTCGCTACGAAGGACATATACTATTTATTTATTATTTTAAAGAGGTAAGCCACTTTCTCCATTTCCCGTGTCAATAACCCGTCTTGCTCTTTCCTAATCAAGTTGCTTAACGAGATGAATGTCTGTTCCGCAAAGCTTAGAAAGCTGCGGGTCAAAGGGAAGAGCGTTTTTTTATCAGTAATACCCTGTTCCCGCCATTTTGCGCTATATAAATTCACATTATCAGAATACTACCATCACAGTTAACAGTGTTTTTAGTTTCGTCTTGCTTTCGCGTGCGTTTTTCGACACACCAGTTGGAATGAAACCTCTTATTTCTAAGGGTAGTCAGTAGATAACGATTCCACCAGCGTTTATACAACGGCAAAAACTGATTAAAGGATAATTCTTTCCCGTTGCCCTCCTTTAGTAGGGTACATTTCAAAGGTCAAGTTCAATGCTGGAAGCAAGTGGTGGAGCCACCCAACAATTCATTGTCTTTATGTTATTACATGCAAGTGCGAGCCACCACACTTGTCGTCAAGTTTCTGTGCGCACGGCCTGTCAAGGTCAGCTATTCTGACATGACGTTACGTGCCAATGCTACGAAGCAGAACAGCACTTACAAATCCTGGAAAGACGAAATCATTTCCTGCCTTTTGTTGACTATTGACAGAAACGACCAGCAATAATGTCTTCTATGAATGTTTTCCTATACTGTCGCACCCTTTGTTTGTGGAGCATCCACTTCAAATCCTCTTCCTAATTGTTGTCGCCGTAAGTTGTTTGCCTAGTCTTTTGTTCTTGCGCCGTATTTATTCGTCATTTTCTCCCCTTCCTACCTCCGTAAACGTAGCACAGATAATTGTTGAAAAAAAAGTTAATATAGTGGGATAAAGGTAGAGGGGTGTAAAGTTCGCTTATGATTCACAGCGTCACAATGGCACGCGAGAAAGAAAGAGGAAAGCGGATGAAAATTTCCCCTAGTTCCTGTTCAACGATTAAATGGCATAATGCTTGCCAACTTTTCTCCGGTGAACACGAAACCTGGTTTGTTTATCTTGCGTGGTTCTATGCTCTCCGTTGACAATAGCCTTGCTTTTCCCTGACGATCTGTCCGTCCTTTTTATTTTATTTTTTTACTCTTTGCGTCTTTCTGTAACTCGATTGCGTCTGCTAATCCCATCAGAGCGTGGGCTACAATCATCTTCGCATGTTTGGAGTTGGTAGTGCTCGGTTTCGTAATTAATTCCTAGTAGAACTTTTGATTTGTATATCAGCGTGATAATAAAACTCTTTGATACCTTGGCATTTTCTCGTTACAAGTTTAGCCGCTCAAACTGCTAGCCAAAGTTGCATGCCAGAAAACTGCGAAGGTCGGCAAAACTCGCTCACCGTTAAAATTCGTTATTTTGCTCAAGCTACTGCCTGCATGCATGGGTAGTCCCAAGTTCCCCGACAGCTTTTTGTGGAGTTTTCAATGCTAGCACTTTCCGTAGAAAAATCAGCTGTGCGCATAATCAGCATGCTTCAAGATTTCCGACCGTATAATCTAACCGGATTATTCATTTCCTAATGCGTCACACGCGCTTTGTTTCCTCAACTGAATTTACCCGGCCGGAGCGCTATTTTCCGTCGCGTTTTTGCGGCCCATCGTTCCAAATTCCTGCGTCATGCGGTTATGTGGATTTCATTAAACGGTTGACAGATGAGATACTAGCGATTTGCTAACACACGTTTTGTTCCTCCTCGTTGCGTTTCGAATCCAAAAGGGTGGTACTATTTCTTACATGACGGGTACAATACCTGTTCATCCACTGTGCACTACCTTGACACTTGTCGGTCGACCTTCCAGGTCATTTACCTCTGACCTCCTTTCGGGGAGGCGGATATCGGTTGATAGCACTGACAAGTGGGAAAACGAAGTCCCGTTTTTTTATTTATTTTTTTATTTTTATTTTAAGGAAAATATAACAAGAATTTGAATTTGTTGATATTGGGAAAATGAACATAAATCGATAATGCATTTCCCGTGTGTTGTGTCTTTTGCAGATGATTTTATGGACTTAGTAACCATGACAAAATTAGTGCAAAACGTGAGCTTTGTTTTAGCGTGTTTCGCTACAGGCGTTTTTGCACTCAGTGGACCTAATGTTTGTATTCGACATGAACAGTAAGTACATGTTCTTGCTGATGAAATCTTGGGTGTATGGAATGCTAACTTTGTCTCGGTGGCTGCGCAGATATACCGTTGACATAAAAGTGACAGCTTCTCATCCATATCGCGTGCGGACGACTACATTTTGTTTCGCCATTCCACCTGTTTGTTCCCGCTATACGACCCAGTACAAAGTCGTCAATAAAACGGAGGTAAATGAGCGAATTTTTTTCGGATTACGGTGAAGTAATGTGGGCTATTGTGATGTAGAAAGTGGAAAAAACCCGCATCGTGGAAGAGTGCTGCACCGGCTACGCGCGAACGCGTGATAATAGTTCTTGTATACCGATATGCAGCCAGCAATGTTTGCATGGGACGTGCGTAGCGCCTGATAAATGTGATTGTGAGCCGGGTTACGGAGGCAATTTTTGTACAAGCAGCTGTCCAGAGGGCAGGTAAATACCGTTTAAGTACGTTGAGGCGCGAGGGAGGTTTCATGCCACGCTTTTTGTGCGTCATTCAGGTGGGGCCCCAATTGTGTTCATCAATGTCCTTGCATCCATGGAAGCTGCGATCCGTTATACGGAAATTGTACTTGCTCGAGAGGATATTTGGGTACGAATTGCGATCAGAGATGTCCGGAAGGCACTTTTGGGCTGCAGTGTAAACACCAGTGTGGTTGCAAAGTAACGTTGTTATTAATCGGAAACAGATGGAACAGTTCTTGACATCACTTTTGTGTTCCTAGAATGGCGGGAACTGCGATCATGTGTCAGGCGAATGTCGCTGCGCTTCTGGCTGGACAGGCCCCTTGTAAGATCTGCTAATGTGTGTGTGGCGTCTTATTTTATCTTATAATTGTATCTGAGCGTAGGTGTGAGGAACCGTGCCCAGCTGGCACCCATGGTCCTAACTGTGGGAACAAGTGTAAATGCCAGAATAATGGAACATGCAGCCCTGTCACTGGAGAATGTTTCTGTCCGCCAGGGTGGATGGTAAGACTTCCGAAACAGGAAAAAAAGTGTCTTATGCAAGTCGTCCTGTTGAGTGACAAGGTTATGTGATAACAGGGACTCGTTTGCGCCAATCCTTGCCCTGAAGGGACCTTTGGTGCCAACTGCAGTCAACGCTGTGAATGCTACAATGAAGCCATTTGTAACCATGTGAACGGCTCTTGTGAATGCTTAGCCGGATTCCGTGGGGCGAAGGTAGGCTTTTCTTGTGAGCCCTACCGCGTACTATGTATGTCAACTTCTCTTTAGTGTGAAGAGCAGTGTCCCCTGGGTACTTTCGGAACGGATTGCGAAGGCGTTTGCGACTGCAAGAATGGGGCGACTTGTCTCACTGACGGCTCCTGTAGATGCGCACCGGGCTGGAGAGGGCGGGATTGTAGTTTACGTACTTGCCCGAATGCATTGTATGGCGAAGGATGCACGCAAGTGTGTAATTGCTTAGCTTCCAATACGGAATTGTGAGTATTTTTGCCCATTTTTCCGACATTGGCCACTGACGTTATACATCTCTTAACAAAGGTGTCATCCGTGGACGGGTGAATGCGAATGCAAGCCTGGTTGGGATGGGCAGCGATGCGATCGGCCTTGTCCTTCTTATAACTATGGGGAAAAATGTTCCAAAGTGTGTACCTGCCAAAATGGAGCGTTCTGCTCGCCCATCAATGGCAGTTGTATATGCCTGCCTGGTAAGTGGATGAACGAGATAAAAGAACGAGATTTTCATTTTATTCAATTTCCTTCAGGATACACGGGAAAAGACTGTGAGTCATCATGTGGAGCGGGAACATACGGCCATAACTGCGAAAACACGTGCGCGTGCAGAAACGGAAACTGTTCTCACATGGATGGGCAATGCTTTTGCTCTGCTGGTACGTGAGATAGTTTTGCGAGAGCAACGCCCCGTACAGAAATAATAATATGGTGAAATTGGGTATATAGGGTTTGAAGGAATTCTGTGTGAAATTCCGTGTCGGGCTGGAACATATGGCGCTCTGTGTAAAGAAGTGTGCTCGTGCGGGAACAGTGCCTCGTGCGATCACGTTACTGGCGCTTGTCGCTGCTCAGCAGGGTACCGGGGCGATAATTGCACGGAAACCTGTCCTGCAGGATCCTTTGGGCTGCAGTGTAAAGGAAGCTGTAATTGCATATCAGAAAATGTTACTCCGGACGTTTGCGATGCCGTCACGGGAGCTTGCAAATGCAAACCAGGTAAAAAAAAACCTGCGTACAACATTGACGCCCTCGGTTGTTTCACTATTGGTTTTAATTGGCTAATAGGTTGGCGTGGTATCCGTTGTGAAACAATGTGTGAACGTGGCAGATTCGGACCTGATTGCAAGAAAAATTGTTACTGCAAAAACAATGCTTCTTGTGAATTGGACACTGGGGTGTGTGTTTGTCCACGTGGGTGGAAAGGAACCTACTGTGATACGCCATGTGACCTGGGCTTTTATGGACCTGAGTGTTCGCAGCAGTGCCCGCTTTGCATCAATGGTAAAATTCGCTCTCAAATCAACAATGAGTACCTCAGTCGATTTTTAATTCTTCTATTTTAATTGGATTTTCTAATTTATGTATTCGATAAACTATTGTCAATTTATTTACTTTGTTATGATTTTTCATTGTTTGTTATATTTGTTACTTCATATATTTTATTTATTATTACGATTTCGTTTTTATTATTGATTTTTATCATTGATTTGATTTTGTCTATGTACTGTATTATCCTATGGTGTCCATGTAGGTGATGGTTTATGCGATCCGGTGAGTGGGAAATGTTCGTGCAAATCGGGTTACACAGGAGTACGTTGTGAAGAGCCTTGCGCAAAGGGCTATTATGGGCTAGGCTGCTTGAATCGTTGCAAGTGCAAAAATTCCGGCGAGTGTTCCAATGTCGACGGATCCTGTCGTTGTCTACCAGGGTGGATGGGAGAAGATTGCACGACTCCTTGTCCGGCCAACACTTACGGAATGAATTGTACTCTACGCTGCTCGTGCCTCAATGGCGGTAAGACGCTGTGTGCATTTTGAGAAATTATGAATTATAGTTGGGCTCTTTTCTGCATAGGAACATGCCGCGCAAATGACGGCGAATGCCGGTGTCCAGCGGGATGGATAGGGCCGAAGTGTTCAGAGAGTTGAGTATATTTCCTTGGGTGGAACGAGAATTTTAATGGAATTGTTTTTCAATAGTCTGTCCGGAAGGTTACTACGGATTACATTGCATGGAACAGTGTCGCTGTGAAAGTGACAACTTTATTTGTCACCCTGTCAAAGGATGCGTGTGCAGGAACGGATTTAACGGTAAGGCTGACAAAAATTGAGTAAATCAGTGTACGTAATTTATTTAATATGCATTCTTCCTGGTGTACTGTTCCACGAAGTATTAGGTACACGTAAACTTAAAAAAAGTGTAATTTTTTTCTTCATTTTTTCTCTTCCATCTCGTGGCCGTTTGTATCGATTTTAAATAGGTTTCTTTGTGTAGCATTCTTTCCCGTGTCAGGCTATAAAGCTTTGTCTTTTTGCCAAGAAGTGACATGCATCATTTTCCATCAGGGTACTTAAAATGATAGCATCATTTTTCTCCCTTATGTTCGTCAAGTTCTTTGTGACGCTTGTCCGTAATGTTTTATTGCGTCTCATCGGCCAAAGCCAGGAAAAGTTTCGTTCTTTTATTAAGAGCCATCAACCTTGACGATAGTACCGTTCATCAAGGCATCGTTAGTTGTCTTGGGGGCATTTGGTTTCTTTCGATGGGGGATTGAAGAAACGCGCCTGGGGTTAAGCGGTACGACCCAGAATAAGCGTAACCACTAGATTTCACGTTTGCTTGTCAGTTTTCTACTTGTGTTTCCTAAAGGCAAATATCGATGCCTCAGTAGAACTTTTTTCACATTGTCTGATTATTTTGTTAAACAGGTACATGGGTATCGTCCTAAGAAATTTTTGTCTTTGGTTTACTAATGGCTCCATTTGGATCTTGACGAAAATATGAGGCTTTATTAAATCGCCATTATTGTATAGGTACCAAGTGTGATGTTCTGATCTACGCTCCGACATCTGACCAAAGTATTTCACACGAGTCGGCTAAAGGAACTTCTACTGCGTCACTAGTCTGGGGCCTAGTCGTTGCAATTCTAATGGGAGTAGCATTGGCTGGCGCTCTGGTGTATTACCGTCGTCGACACAAGCGCCTGAAGTCCGAACTTGCCCATGTCCGTTATATTGCTGATCCTCTAGCTTCTGGTAAGTTCGGTTTAGCTTTATGTTTCCATCAGGATATTTTCGTACAATTCAACCATTCTTATCACGTCGCATAAATGTCTAGGAACTTTCAAGACGGGGGTTGGGGTGAATGGTGCCCTTCCTAACAATAGCGACAAAGGACATGCTAACCCTTGTTATCAGATGGATTGAGTCTTTTCCCTTTCTGTTTCTTGTATTTTGTCCGTGTGGTGTTATTTATTTTGCTAATAGAGTGTGAATCACCAGTATTTTTTTCTTTTGATCGTATTTCTTCATCCTTTTGAGTATCTAGGCTTATGCAAAGGTAAGCAGGATAAAAATAACCTGGTGAGGAGTTGATTGGTTGGGGTGGAGGGGTGGGAGGTCTGCTTTGGTGTCCGGAGGATTGTGCAATTCTTTTAGCATTGAGCCTGGCTTATTTTGAAATTGTATTTTTTCCGTTAGTGATTAGTTTCTTTATTCTCTTTCAGATCGCCATCATTTTGACAACCCAGTGTACGCCTTCCAGAATGGAAGACCTACAGAGACTACACCATTACCACTCAACAATACTGCTTTACCGAGCGTCTCCCGAATTGTAAATGACTTGGGTTCGTCCAAATCAAATTCAAACTTGGATCGGGTGAAATTAGTTGACGGCGATGATGAAGGTAATGACGCCCTCTATTAATATATTGAAGGATTCATAGAAATGTCTGGTATAGGAGGGGCTTGTGCCAGTTCGGAGCTGGCTAAGAACCGCGAAGCTGATATGAATAATCCCAATATCAACTTTTACCATACCATTGATGAGGACAAAGTCTCCAAAGAACACTTGTATGACGAAATTAAGCAGAAAAGCAAGGATATAGGTAATTCAACCCAGCGTGTAACTCTTTTAGATCCAGTAATTTGTCCTCGTCTGACTCTGTCGTGTCTGCTTTATGTCTTTGCAGCACTAGATGAGGAATATGATAGATTGGATTATGTTCGTGCGTCTTCTGATGTCCAGCCCCATTACTTACGAATGCCATCTTCTACATTAACTTTAAGATCACAATCAAGTAAGGATAACCTACATGACGAGTCTCAGAGCAGTCCAGCTTAGTGCGCCGGAGATATTCCACAATTCCTTCTTTTCAATGAACTCAAGTTATTTCTTTAATAAGTAGTTAATATGGCCTATTTTGCTCTTGTCTTCCATGCTGGCCTCCTTTTACTTAAGGAATCCGAGGTAAATTTTAATCTGAGTTTGATCTCGAGCACTCCTCGGACAAGTATTTCATACCTTCTTCCTTCCATGTCTCTTTAGCTCAACTTGAATTCATTTTACAAAATTTTTAACATTTCAAGTCATTTCTGCACCCTGGGGGTGAAATATCGTGTAAAGCATTATTGACAGTAAATATCGTAAAAAGTGCGTTTTTCCCCACCCTATTATGTAAATTGTAAGAATGATTTATTGCTGCGGGATTGCATCTAATGGTTATTCTAGAGAAATAAAGTGGTGAGATTTTTCTTGGTGGTATCACTCATTATCACGACCGTGCGACATGTACGTAGTTATGCTTGCTTCGTTATTTGTGGATAGGTTTTAAGAAGAGTCCGTCTTGAGGTAATCAAAAGCAGAACATTCTACGCAAAAAAAGGATTTTTTTTTACTCGTTGCTGTATTTTGTGGTATTTTTTAATACATTTCCACCCCAAAAAATCGTATTTTTTGAATTTCCCGCAAAACTATCGACCTCCGTCCAAGAATCCTGTCTTCCCATTGGTGGAAATTTGAAAAAATGGGCGTGGTTACGCTTTCGAGCTGGGAAGGCTTTTTCCGGGTTATTTTCCATAAGAAACAATGCTACGCAAAGGGGTACCCTTCAGAAATCGTGAAAAACTGGAGCTCCTCCTTCCTTCCCGTCCTTGCTCCTCCCTAGCTGGTCCCTATCCCTCGTACTCGCTCCTATCCTTCTGTTTCCCACGCGGTTCGGTTTCCCGAACCACTAGGTACTCCACACTGGATAGGTGTAAGCACGATAGATAGGGACCGAGCCAGGAAGGAACTCGGATAGGGAAGGAAGGAGGAATAAAGGTATTTACCCTTGAGTTTTTCTCATATAAAATGACCAGCCCATACCGGGGATCGAACTTGCGACCTCATGATCTCGGCGTTACCCGTTAGACCGCTCAGCCAACTCGCTCTTATAGGTCAATGTCTAAGACTTATATATAATGTATGCGGACACAAGCGCTATAAGCTAACGCCTTTTAAACTTCAGCGTAAGTATAATCGCTCCAGTATCCAGTGTACTAAATCTGCTTGTATAGAACCCTTACAGCCAAACAGCTATGATCACGCCGTAGTTAAAATAATAATAATAATAATAACCAAGCCAGAAAGGAAATCGGGTATTACCCCAGGAATGTATTTTTACCCCTTGCTTTTCTCAGGTATGGATTTGTTTCCTTACGCTATTTAACATGATTGCTACATTCGTGACGTCATAAGTATTTGTTTCTATCAACAATAAAATCTGAAGCATTAAAAATAATACGACAGGTAACCTGTGAAACTGTGACGTTCGTCCTACCATCTATGTGGGAAGAACCTATAATGAAAGTTTAAAATCATTTTCATAACCGTTTCTTTACCGTTTTCACCTGTACTCCATTATTCAAGTGTACAGAGAGATGTCTGTAGTGCAAACAATATAAAAGTTTTAAGACGCACCTTTTCTATTTATTTACATGACATTCTACATGTGGCTCAATAAAGAGAGAAAAGCAACGAACGCCGTCAAAATGTTTTAAGCATTAATTTGCTTCAAGACTTGTCAAAAAAATACGAAGAAAATTGAGTCAGTAGCATTTTTCGCTATTGCAAAGCCAAAAGTATCGCCCGAGACGTAGAATGGTACCCTCCTTCTCGCTCGTTGACAGCTAAGTGTTCCACCTTGGCCAACTGGCTGTAAGCCTCAGAGGTAAAGAAAACCAGCATTTCTGCTTGACAATCTGCCGATTCCTAAGAAAAAATAAAATAACTAAAACAAACAAAAAATATACACAATTTAAACAAATATTGAAAATAGTTTGCACAGTAGGCTGGCTACGGCACTACGCGCTTTATAAATATCTGACGCCCGTAGTTTTCTACTGTTTTAACTTAATTTTCAAAAATTTCCCAACAGTGTTTACATTACTTTAATCTTTATAGTAAGCGCTCGCCTTGACGTCATGTAAACAGTGAGATCCAAACCTATTCCGCGATCCCAAGCATGACCGTCTTGTATATGTTTTTCTTTTT
The DNA here is from genome assembly GCA_020615345.1 of Triops cancriformis. NCBI lineage: Eukaryota > Metazoa > Arthropoda > Branchiopoda > Notostraca > Triopsidae > Triops > Triops cancriformis. The sequence goes on along the minus strand of JAHZNP010000019.1, from coordinate 213,740 downwards.
TCGGATGTCGCATTGGATACAAACTGCTAGTCTGATTATCAGGCCCAAGCATTACAATAATAAAAAAGTTTATTAGCCGGATTCTCGTTAACTGTAGTGAAAATTATGCCAAAGTAAACCGGTATAGAGTGCTGAGAGTGCTTTTATCATTATGGAGCTAGGGTCTCAGCAAACTCACGTTCAATCCATTAGTCTTCCTATCAGTCAAGAGATCCCCCTTCACAACAAAATCCGCAACTCCTTTCTTAATATTCGAGGCGTTACTCGCCGCGCCTTTGGGCTCTGGCTTTCAAGGACCGCGTTGCTACCATCTAATCTTCTACCAGCGACACGCGTTGACGTCTTTGACGCCTTTTCAACAACATTAAAGTGCATGCTCGTGTTCCGCTTTCAGTTGAGAAGAATCATTCGCGGACTCGGAAACTCGACCTACGCATCAAGAAAATCTTAAGAACAATAACGCAGGGATCGATCTCTAATGTAGCACAAGTATAGCTTGCCTATATGAACGAGCTTCGTCACAGACGAGTAAATCATTCACGTTCACCTGCAGCTAACTTTTTGGAGACCCTTAAGGTCAAACGTTTGCTCTGTTTGGCTTGCAGTGCCAATTTACTTTACAGACAAGGACACGTGTCGAAATGGAAGACAAGTACAGCAAGAAGTGAAGTCCATGGATATTGCTTTCCGGCAGCATGGGTAAGCGTAAGTAGCGGAGGAACAAAGGTATTATTCCTGCATGGCATTTTGACATCGACAGACATGAGCTGGTCCCTTAGAGAATGCATCCTACGCAGCATCCTCATAATTTTCATTGCGCTAGGCTTTTGTTTAGCCAGCAGGAAAGCTCGTATAATTTTCCCATCCCAACACGTAACAAACTGATTAGCTTCGATTTAGAGTTCGCTGATAAAAAAGACACCATGCTGGAAGATCAATGGAGTTCCATTCTACCTTTCGGAATTGTTATTGTTGTCGGTTGAATAATAGCTTGTTGACATTTACCAACACATCGAAGTAAGCCGTAGGGATATAGCCAAATACTCTTGTGTCTCATTTGGGGAGAAACAAAGACAAGAAGAAAAAATGACTTTGACTTTTGCCGAATAATTTAAGAATAGGAATTTTACATGGTCGAAGTCACTCGTGAGGAATTTCAGGAACACCCATTTCTGTCTTGATTAGGTATTCACTGTCTACTGGGCTTGGAGAGTAATGAGATTAGCCTACTGTTAAAGGAGTGACAGGGCTGCTTTGTCTCGTGAATTGAGGTCTCCTAAGTTGTGAAAGATAAATGGAACAAGCGGCAGAAAGCAAAGATATTGTCGTTAAAGTGTAAAAACTAGAGGCTAGTTTCCTTCAGTCAGGATTACTTGACTTACGCGCCGTAAGATAGGCGAACAGAATTATGCTCACGCCACATTATATAACAAAAGGCCATAAAGATCTCAAGGACAGAGAAGCAGCTGCTAAATGGTCGGTGGCCTAATTTTTCCTGTCATTTTCAAAGCACTGGATGGAAAGCAGTGTATTAGGTTTACGGAAGGTTTACCGCGTGCTTCTGCAAACCAACTGATCTGAAATCTTTCTCCAACTTCTAGCTAATGGAAGGCTTCCAAGGTAGCTTATACTTCAGGATGTTTTAGCGTTGAACTTAGGGAGTAAACTTTACGACGACTTCGGGGTTTTAAATTAGCTGAGATTAACTTGCCTTCCGCTTTGGCAAACCGTAAAACTGGTAGTTTAGAGTTTACGACCTATGGTTATGAACATCAAGACGGTAATAATTAAATAAATTACAGCCTCGTGTATTAACATACGCAAACTAAACCGACATTCATAGCTGCATTCTACTCGCTACTGAGCCATTCAAGCGTGGCACGACTCAAGGAGAAAAATAAGGAGAATAATTCTTGCTATACTCATGTGATTTCTAGGAATACTCTTGCGGACACCTGCCTCATTAATCGATAATAACGAAAACGTACAATAGTCAATAATCCAACGTAACAAGTTGCGATAGGAACATTGACCTTTACTTGTCTGAATTTACTACTGGGCGACACGCAAAGCTTTGAGAAAATTCTCATAATTTTAAAATACGCCTTTGACGCACCGCATCTGAATGAAAATGATCCAAGAAATCCAGCATGAAGTTTCCAAAGGAGCAGCACAGAATCAACTTACATACAGCCGAGAAAAGCTGACGCTACTAGACGGGACTACTTTAGAGGACGTTCGTAGCGGAAGAAAAATGTTCGGCGTGTCTCTCTTAAACTCACCGACCTCACACATTACGGATTTAAATCACGCATGATACTGGCAAGCTACCTCTACTGTGTCCTCTTGACAGGTGCTGTCATTCTGAGCACTCAGTTGCTCACAGGTGAATAATACATTGCTGAATAATAAATTGCGGCTCTCACGTAAGTGACATCTTCCCCCAAACTGAAATTCCCTTACGAAATGAGTTACCCCAGCATGTCCCCAAAAGTTTCAGATTGTTTGCAGAGTCGCGTGTGTCCAAAGTAAAACGCACTCAAGTGAGGTTAGAAAGACGCCCACGACACCTAGGCATGAAATCAAAGTCGATATTTAACACACATGTTACGCTGGAGTTTTACAACACCTCCTGGAAACTTTCGTTTGGGGTGAGGGAGCGGAGGACCTCCAAGTACCATAAGCTTTTTTCTTTACTACGAATATTATTAAGCACACTCCACAGGTTACATGTTACACTTAGATACGTAATACAGTACGTTATATAATTTCCATGTAAGATTGACAGCTTACACACATTAAATTTGCATAGTCTTTTAATTCTGTTCTGTAATTCCATATGATCAATTTCATTTCCTGTATGTCTTAGATAACGTTTTTTTAGGTGTGTAGGATAGGAGCATGGAATACCTGGCGAAATAACAAATCTAGAATTGACCTTTTAACTAATTACACTGGCGTCTACTACACTCGCTATTTCTTTGTGTACAGAGACAAACACAGGAGCACTGAGCGAATAGCATGGAAACAAACACACAGGGCCAAGGTATCACACAGGGACAAGAATGAACATGCACAATATATGAAGGGCTACGATATGTAAATTTCAAACTCCGCATCTCCTTTACATCTTCCATCTCTCCTACCGTTGGATCTAACAGCGTGAACAAAGCTCGTTCGTTCCGTCTCTCTAAATTTAAGTTTGCGTAACGCCTAAACGTAAAGAAGTTGAAATACGCTTACTCACATAAATACAATTCTACGCATTTACGGGCATTGTTTCTACACTCCAGTTCTAAAATCGGTGTACGGAATTTTAAATTTCTAAACATGTAAAACTGTTTAATGCCAGAAAAGTGACTGACTTTGCAAGTAGTATCGCATTTAAACTGCTATCTTTTTTCTATACATCTCCTAGTAATCCCAACGTTTGCCAGTAGTATCGCGCTTAAACTACCATTTTTTTCTATATATCACCTAGTAATCCCAACGTTTGCTTATTACTATAATATTATTGACTATTCTACAGAATGTCTTATTATGATAGCTTGTTTGTAAGATCGACAAGTTCAAAGTCTTCAAGAGTGCTTAGGAAAAGACTCTCGAGATAAACGCACAAAGGTTAGCTTTTCAACAAACGAGACTAAAACGACTGGAGGGAGAAATGAGAAGCTGATTTTCCGCTCCCACTAGAAAGGAAACGAAGAAAGAGCACAGTAATACAACACCTCTCTCTTTACCGTTTTGCACTATCGTCCCTCCATCAGAGACCCCTAAAACAGCCGTTACTTACGTATGCAACATCTAGAATCATTCCATTCCGCCTTACAAGCCAACACGACTGTTCAGTAAAAGGAGTGCGGGTTTGCGGGGTCGCCATTACTCGCAAGTGACTGCTACCCCTCCACGCGCTTATGGACGCTTTGGGAAGACATTGCGTTACTTTCTTGTTACTGACTGTTTCGCACGTCAACAGTCAAGGCAAAGCGCTGCAATACAAACTAAAACCGTTTTATATACTCGGCTGCGGCGACTTTTAAGAAAAAAAAATAGAAAAAAACTGAACGTGCATGCAAAACCCAAACTACCGGCCCTTTTCATTTTGTTCGAGCATGAAACGGAAGCTTTATGCTACGGAAACCTCTTGCATCCACTTGCGTTCTTGCCTACTCCTTGTATGGCTCAAGCTCTCACGCTCCAGGATCTGTCTAAGCGCTACGTTTGAGTTACAAAGTTCTCATAAAGCTGGCTCGCTGCTGCTGCTGCAGCACTTTCTTGCAAACCTCCATGAGCCCAGCTCCATACGAATTTCAGCTTTCTGCAAAGGACTCCATAAGGAGAAGGGGGGAGGGGGACAACGGAGGAACGGAAAGAGTGACTATGGAGGCTGATACAGGGAGCAACCCAACCTACGGGCGAGCAGCGCAATGCAGCGACGCAAGCTACGCGAAGATCAATGAAAACTCTGCACAATGATGGAAAGGCAAGGAAGCGCTAGCACCTCAACTCCAATCCACTTCACAAGACCATTCTATGAGAGTCCGTAGAGCGGGAAGCATTTGTGTTAGCCTCAGGCGTACGACTAAAAAAAAAAAAAAGAACGCGTTTAGTTGCCACAAGTACGGCCAATCTGCGTGGTTACTTCGGGCCCTTTGGTCCTTTGCACTCTCGTCCACCAAAAATTACACCCTTGGCCTAATCTCACAGCTCATGGGATATTTATATTCGCCTGTGAATCCGTGGTTTTTTGTCTCTGGCTGGGTTTTAGAAGGGGGTGAGAAAACATTGGTTTTCCCAGTGACAAGGGCATCCTACGAACTCGAGGCACGCAAATAAGCTGGACGGGGAAAGTGGTTTCCGAATTGAAATCAGTAATGTACACAGCAAACGGTGGCCGACGCAATAGCTATTCTTCCTGGACGCTCTCCCTGTGACATACATAAAAGATTGAGCCTCGCTAATGGTGCGGAAAAGGAACCACACATCGGGGATTAATCTGCTTTAATTGAAAGCTAAAGGGAAACGTCATTAGTCCTTGAAGGAGGGTTTATCACACGCTTCGGCACTACTCGACAGTACACGGGAAGTGTGTTGGTGCGCTGCGTTAGAAGGAAAAACGTGATTAACAGCGTGAGAGCGCCATGCGTCGCCAAAAGCAGTGTGGATCGCCTCGATCAGAGCTTTGTGTGTCAAGGCTCCAAGTCGCGTCTTCTGGACTAGAAAATTAAGTTGCTATAAGACACTACGATCTGTCTTCTAGTGGACCAGCTGGGGAATAACTTTATAAACTCTTGTAGTCGTGCTGTTCATCGCACGCTAAACTGCATGCAAGTACGCGAGAGTGTTAAGCCTCGTCGTTGGCTCGCTAATACGAAACGTGCGCACATACGCGAAGCCTGACTACCAAGATAAATGACATACCAGCTAACGCAACTAGCACAGCTCACTAGAGGACCGAACCTCTTCCACAGTATTTTTCCCCTGAGCTGACGTGTTTACCGCAGATTTTCCCCCAAAGCTTGCCAAGTCATGACGTTGACGTTTCAACACTGGGTTGTGACCTTCAGCGTGACCTTATTTCTTGTGGGTGAATTCCATAGAGGTAATAATCATCCGTTTAACTTCGTGGAAATCGCGTCCTTCAACAACGGCGCACTTCATTCCGTTTACTGCATTAGTTCTTTAAGAAACGTAAAACCCACACAATCCCATCAGCTTAGCTTGTAGTACGCTCTGAAACAATTACTTTCTAGCTGAAATCATGAAAAGCGAATTGCTGACAAACGATTCACCGCTTTTCTACCGCCATAACAGAATTCTGCTCCTGGCGGTTCGATTTACCGCCAAATCTTATAATGTACTTTATTTGACAAGCGAATTTCATGAGCTTATTAGGGATTGGCAATTACTGTAGTAGCGTATTACTACTTGTAAATCTAATACTGCAGTTCGCGTCTCGAAAGATTTCGGTAAGTTTACTGAGCGTAAATTACCTTGGTTACCTAGCTGTACAGTAACAACAGTGAAAATATTTTTTTTCGGCCATGTTAACGAGATCTTTTCGATAGAACGTGAGACTGACAAGTAAATGATAAGCCCAATGTGTAGAGTCCATGTAACCCACATGTCCTGGGGCAAGATCGCCTTCATGTTGGACTTCCGCTTCCCTTTTCGGTTGATCAGCTCTTGGAAGCTTGTTGACAGCAGGACATTGAAACCAGTAAAACGATAGGACAGAGGGGAATTGGCCTTTTTAAAGAAGCCAAAAAGGGTCTACTATCAGGTACTAGTGCATGAATGGTTCCATGGACCCGCTGTCGCTGGTAGAGCCTCCAAAGATCTTGACGTGGAATCGAGTCTTCGAATCACAGCAAAAATGCCGCTCTTGTGTTTCCAATCGTACAAACTTCCTTTCCAAAGCACTGATACCTTTCTATCGAAAAGCCTAAAGCTTTTAACCAGCTGCTAGTTGACAGATGGTTTGTCGCGAGGCGAAATTGCAGTTTGCCCAGTCTTATGTACACTTTGGGAGTAATTAAATAAGCACTTAAAACAAGAGCCTCCTAAACAGAGCAAAAACTTTCATAGCATTTTAAACGGTTAGAAGCACTTTAATTTAGACTACCTCGCAGGATAGTACTGGGAGGCGGCGCAGAAAAGTACGCATGCTGTACACTTCTTTGAAAGACCTTTGTGTTACAATTAAGCCTTGGAGCCAATTATGCCGATAATTAAGTCACGGGTAATTTGAGGCTTCACGTCTCTTTTAATGAAGTTACTCAAGAAAGTAATAATTTCTTTCTTTCTATCAGTGGTAATTCCTTGGGAGTATTGGAATTCAAATTTTGTTGTACTTGAAGAGAAAGAAAAACGGAGACTTTTTTACGCGTGGAAAAGAATAACCAAGTAATTTTCCACTCTGCTAATCCCAAAGACTTTATAAAATTAAGATTCTTTTAGTCGCTCAGGTATTGCGAAAGACAAGAATCCGGCACTGGCTTCTTTAAAAGAAGGTGGTTTTAGAGAGAATGCGCTAATGCATTTCAGTACTTGTACCTTTCTTTTTGAAACATTTACATTAGCTTTGTCTTTTGTCCAATGCATGTTTAAAGTTGTTTAGATTTATAATAACTTACAAAATTTTGCTGACTAAAACAATTCCGAAAACGATGTTTTGTAATTCCTACGTTCTCATGTTGACGCAAAACCTTGCATTCTCTACAAACTGCTGGTCCGGGTTTTCATCTTTCAATTATTCTCAACTTTTGGTACAGAAAAGCATAAAGTCTAAACTTTAAGAAAGAAGGAAATCTAAGAGAAGAAAAGAAAAAGACAAAATCGATGTTTTACTAGCTATGGCATCGAAGTTTATATTGTGCAATCATTATCCTTTTATCTCTCTGTGACTAATACGTATATGAACAAAGCAAATACGTTCTGACACAGGCAGTCCAGGCAGAAATCCGTAAACCGGCCAGATCATTACTTGAGGTACCGGTTCTTACGTTCGGAGGCAGTTCTAATTTCTTCTGCATGGAGTATACGAAATACAGAACTATACAAAAGGACTCAAGTGAACGAGCACCAGAGGTATATAAATCAACTCAAGTGTCATGGCTGGACGAGTTCAGGCGTGCTACCTGTTCGTTTATCCTGCGCAGTCATTTTTTTTCATTAGACTCTACCCCCAAGAAGCTATTATGAACAATACACGGTATTGTCTGTCGTGCTTGTCAATAATTAGTGTACATGTCTTGGGAAGGGTCATGTAAGAGTGAAAAACGTCACCGCGGCTTCACCTTAGCCTGCAACATTTATAGTTATTCTTACCATTGACAATCCGATATTATACTTTTTTCCCTTTCCTTTTTCTTCTTTCCCTTGTTTCGTTCTAACCAGCGTAGCAGCGGATGTCGATATACTTGCGATTTAAGGCCCCGGTATACACAAACCTCTTTTGGACGAATAACACGGGGAGCTCTAAACAAGGCTTCTGTGTAATGCTTTAGTATATTTCAAATCAATGCTTGCATTAAAGTTGTCTTAATTGATATCTAGTGCTTATGTTTGAGATCTTTTGAAAATATGTTTTTATTAAATTTAAAAACTGTAGGTGAATTTTTGCAAATTTTGAAATCTAAAAAAAATTTGGCTGACAAGAGCACAAGATAACTTCTTTCTACATTTTTTGGTAAAATACGATTCAAATCGGACGAGTAGTTTTTACGATATCATTACTAGAATTACCAAAGTTTAAGTAATGATTTCGTAAAAACTACTCGTCCGATTTAAATTGTAGTTTCACTAAAAAATGTTGGGAGAAGATATCTAGTGCTCCTATTACCCAGATTTGATTTTAGCAAGTATTTAAAAATTTACCAAAATTCACCTACAGTTTTTAAATTTAATAAAAACATATTTTCAAAAAATCTCAAACACAGGCACCAGATATCAATTAAAACAACTTTACTGCAAGCATTGATTTTAAATATACTAAAGCATTACGCAGAAGCCTTTTTTAGAGTTCCCCGTGTTATTCGTCCATAAGAGGTTTTTTGTATACCGGGGCCTTAAGCAGTAAACGACTTCGGTTTCCGATACCGCTTTCACAGGCTTCTTTCGTCAAAAAATTTCCCCGCCAATTCTTATATTTAGTTGTCTTCCTCTAATGTATGTCTTATCATCTTCTTACCTAATTTACAACCTAACATGCTACTTTCCCCACTTTTTCGACTTTAACCTACTATTTCTTTCTGCAGCGTAAGGCCATGCCTTATTAAGACCGGTTAAGAGGGTCTCTACTCTAAAAACGCTGACAAACTACGCGTGTCACATTCGAACTGCGACAAGAGAAAACTTATTCATATTCCCTTCCGCATAGAGTCAGCACTGTGGGTGTATTTGATATTCCTCACTCGAAATAGTTGTAGTAACCGTCGGACAAGCTATCCTTTTCCATTTTGAAAATAATCCTCCCATTGCCTTGAAGGAACTCCCCATAAAAGCCTGGATCGACTCCATGGGGAATTTTCGACAACCAGTCTAAATTTCCTAGGCCAAGATTTGTGTGATTCATTTTCATCTTTTCAGGCATGCCCCATTTATTTTAAGCCCCCCAGCTTGACCAGGCAATACAGACGAGGGCAGCTGCAACGGTAGGTTTGCCTATCCAGTACGATGAGCTTGACGAAGCTTACGGGGAAATCAATAATCTCTAGTGCTTTGCAGAAAAAAAAATACAAAAAAGGGGAAATCCTCCATCTTTTTTTCTTGTTCCATGTTTTTTCTTATTTAAGACAGTCTAAGGTTTGAAAGCGCCTACATAAACTCGTTCGCTTTTACGACAAAGATAGTTGTGCAGCCTCCCGCCCAAACCTATCAAGTAAATGAATAGCAGAAAATATCCTCTCCCTAGCCGCCTGCTGGTGATGTTCCTTTCTGAGCCTGTCAGTCCACGTCATAACATTGTATACTTTCACACGCTGTCTCCCGAATCCGCACTTTCTTCTCTTAGTTGCATCGCTACTCCCAAAACGCAGTCGGACAAGAAAGAGAGAAAAAAAATATGACTGGGGAGAATATGATAAGAAAACGGTAGATTTTATGGTGTCGAAGGAATTTCTCCACATGGGCATAGCATTAAATTGTGTTGGAACGAACCAGGCGTCCTTCTTAACTTATAGCTCGCGGAGAATCTCCTAGCAAATTTATCCACAAAGACCTCGTGACAAAAGATTGTCCGGTCTCAAGTGTACAATGCTATTCATACGTACAAGTGTCGCTAGTCGCGACGAGTGTTCAGAAAGAGCTTCTTTTAGTACACCCGGGACTTTTTGAATTTTTTTTTAAGAGCCCCTTCAAGATATCGTCATAAACGAATTTTCAGACATAACCTTTTTCTTTGCGTAGAGTAACCTATCATATTAGCTTACCAGAGAGTCCTCAAGGAAAAGACATTTTACCCCGGGCCAAAGGGACACAATCTCTTCGAAAATTCTCCTCGTTCTTTATGGAAAATCTTGTGTTCTTCGTAAAGGGTAGCGTGCCGCCCATCTCGCAGAAATAATGGTAACGACCCTTTCTGAAGCACAGAAAATGCAAGTAGGTCTTTTTCAATGGCCTTTCAAATATGACTCATTAGAGTGAGTAAATTAAAATTGTAGAATCTGGGGGACGACCCTTAACATTTTATTTCGCTTGAGTCCGTTTATTTACCGAACTTTGCCTAGACACTTTTGTTATCATCCATTGGAAAGTTTCTAGTCTATGAGAACGTTAGCACTTGCCTTTCCACGTCACAAGGGGACGTTCTATGCAAGTTCCATCAATCTTTCGCACGCGATTTCACAATAACCCCAAAGGAGGTTCGATTTTACAGTATGTCTGTTCCGAAAAATGAATAAATCTGAGGTGTGAAAACTGCCAGCCATTATTCGCTAGGAAATAATATTGGCTCCAGCGAACTGCTGCAATAGATTTCCCACAACAAGGAAGCTTTCACATCATTTGTGATTTTTTTCCCATTCGAAAAAAGGCCTCGGTGAGCAAAAACTCAGGTTCTAGGTGCGCGAATGCATCTTTCGCACCACTAGGGCCGTCAGTCGCAGGAAGAACGACCCGATATTTGGGCGCTTTTTACTCATATCTTCCGCGTTATTTTCCCTTTTGTCTTCGTTCTATGCGAAAAGTAAATTCTGTTTGCATGGTATAACTACACCTTCAAGCTCCTCGTTGGCTTCAGTCCACACGAAAAGTAGCACAGGGAAATAAAATAACTGGGCTGAGGCCTCCTCTGTCACGGCTGGCTGTGATAGCTGTTACCAACCCTTAAAGAGCTTAAACGTCATTAACCATTTTTAAGAGTCTCACCCATGGTAGTCGCGCCGACGGGCGACGCGGCAGTAAGGTGTTTTCGCCAGTCCAATTACATGAAAGAGCGACACCCGCATTCCGAACGTTTTTATGAGCTTGGCGTTATTGCAGCAAAAAGAGCGAAGCATCAAATAGTAGCGTTTCTTCGACAGGAAGCGAAATGACGACCTTTATGTACAGCAGAGCCCCAGAATTTATATCCACCCACTACCAGCTTTTTCTTGCCTGTGGCAGCAAATAACGCCTATTTGGCTGGAGGAACAATCTGAAACGCCAAGAACCCTCAAGCAATATGCGCTGACCTTCATTTGACCCCTCAAATAGGTCAACCAGTGAATTATAACAGTTCCGTAAGTTGTATTCTCTACTGCAGTGGTGAGCAAAAAAAAAAGTACAGGGATTTGCGCAGAGGTCTAGTCTAGCATCCTGAGGCTAATTAACTTTCATTAAGTGCTAAAGGGTCGCCAATCGCTGTCGAAGTGATAGTAGACCGCCAAATTCGAAAGTGTTCACTTCTGTAGGAAAAAAGTATACATACTATGACTTGTTGCACAAGTAAATCTTGGCATTGTTGCAAAAATACTGCGCGATTACGTAAACAAAACAACGTCCTAGATATTGTTGATATCTACATTATTTATTAAATTCTCCAAACATTTTGCTCTTGTGTCGTTTGATGTTCTAATCTTGATTGTGAAGACTAATTTGTTTACAGCACAATTACTGTTCACGTCAATATAATTGCCTTTCCTCTCATTATCGAAATTCTGAGACAACTGATGAAAATCTTCCTCTCTATTTCATGTCACTAACAATTACGCAATACAAATATTTTTTACATATTTCTGAGAACAAGTTTGACCCTTCGGATAAGCTTACTAATTATAAATTCATAACTTATATTATTTATTATTATTACTATTATGCATGATTATTATTTATATTGTAGATGATTTTTAACTACATATTGATGTAATTTTTTTTACACCACTGTATAAATTTAGCGAATGTATTTTGGATCAAAATCAATAAGTCGGCTAGAAAGAAAATAATGTTTGGGAGCCTTCCGTTTTCACATTTATGATGGCGTAGTCAGGCTTGGCTCGGTAGATGGCGAGTACCCGCGACGGGTTCAAGCTTGCCTGCAGGCCATTTGACTGCTCTGTGTCCATGTCGTGATGCACTTTGCGACTTTCCAAGATACCATGGTTGCCATAAAGATCCTTCCCCCAAGTCAACGCCTCCCCTACGACCCCCTTCTTATTTTACCAGGGACAACTTACGGAAAAAGATCTTTACCAGCGCTAAAAGCGGGTAAAAACCGTTTTCAAAAGGGGTTTTGTGAAGCAGTCCGCTTACACTCCCTCGACTTGTTCCTTGTGCACGAGCCAGCCCTTTCCTACTTCAAACTAGGAAAACAAAATGAAAAAAGTTGTCCCAGGTTCAAAAACTGTTCGCAACTCAACAGAATGGGAAAACTTGGACTGATCCTTGTAGTGCTTTATAGCCTTGCTCAGCATCCAGCGACACTGTCCTTGGGATTTTTTTTTTCATTTTTTGATTGGAGTAGTTCAATGCTCTATTAAGAACACGAGAAGAAGCAGTTAACAATAGACCTATCGCGAGGCTTAACTCGCAAACACGGCTCTCCTTTCGCGTGTTTCTTTACGAGAGCGAGCGGGCCTCTTCCGCGATAGAAAAAAGAAAGAACTTTGTTATGGAGTTGTGGAGACGCATTTAAAAAAATTGGATCTTTTTCTCTTGACCTGCATCAGAAATAACGACCATCGCTCCACTCAGCTACCTCTTTTCCAACTTATATATCATCTTAATCGCCCAGTTGCCGGAGACAGTCTGCGACAATAAAGATGCAGGACGTACGGCAACTTTTCTGCTAGGTTCCGGTAGTACAAAAGGGGGCGGACTTAACCAACCTTTTCCCCTTTGCCACGCCTTCGTTTCGTTGGCACAACCCAAAGTTCCCTGCACTGAACCCAAAAGCCCAGCGCGGCAAATTTATTATGCTCGAGTTGTTTCACGACGGAAACTTTAATGCTATGAAAAGCTTTCATCCTTCGTGTGGTGTCTCTTCTTGCTAACAAAATCCTCCGAGGGACGGGTTCGTACTGCTTAGGCGCTTTTACATAGCCAACTTGCTCGTTTAATCTTCTAATATCCTTTAGACATTGGGGTTTATCAAGTTAGGATGAGCGAGCATTCAAGCCCCGTCAATTGGAATTTTTTTTTCATTAAGCTACAAATGAGCTGAAAAGATGCACTAAATGCTATCGAGAAACTGTTCTAGTATGGTAACATTTGCCCTTCAATGTTGCATTCCTTCTTGGAAACCGTTGGCGCCACGCAAAATCCGTGGCAACTCCTTGCTTGAACAGCTATTTATTTTCTCTCTAAACAGAGATAAACTTTTTGTACGGGCGAAATGAGCTTATAAGAAATGAAAACCTGAAGCGGTATAAGGTAGTTGAAGAACTGGAAAGATCTAATAAATCTTTTCTTGCTAATACAAGGAAGAAAGTATGCAGAGGTAGTTGCCATGACACTTCTTCTGCTAAAACTGTGCAGGCCCATATATATTTTTTCCCCTCTTTTATGGAAGTTCTGACGCCAAACTGTCTGGAAGGAAACGCTTCCAATTCGCACGGTTAGTGACATCTGACTTGGGTTGTTTTTTGTTGGGTTCTTTGGGCAAGTTCATGGTACTAGGGGAAGTTGGTCGAGATGCCAGAACTCAACTCAGTACGACGGAGATATTACGTTGGCAGAATTGAATATTTTCACGCAATAGAGAACGTAAATGACTACTTCGCGAATCTCTGCGGACGGAAACTTGAAAGCGTTGTTTAATGTCTGGTAAGACTATCATCTACAGCAGCTCGTCGATCTTGCGGTGTTTTCGCGGTTCGGTATTCGCGAATCGCGTTTCCTGCGTCTCGGGGAGTACGGCAGCGCTTTGGCCGTTGGGCATTTCTTGCCGCAGAAATGCATGCTGGCTGGCTTCTCTGTCTTTTTTCTTTAATGTCTTTTTTATGATAGGTATGGCGGTGGAAGGGTAAACGATAACCCAAACAGCAAACTTTAACTTCACTACCCTTTTTCGTTGTTAATATTGCTCGGATTGTGGACAAACGAAGTCCCAGTGCGCGTTCTTTTGCTGGAAGATTTATGCTCCACGTATTCATGCAAGTTAACATAAGAAGCAATTATTGCTCCAGCGCATATATGACAGGCAAAGTTTTATCGAAAAGAGAAGCTGAAAGGAGACGGGCGAAAGCGTCTCGTAAGAAGTGCAGTGAAGTTGTAGAAGAAGAAGAATGACAAATCCCATTCGTCGCCAGAGGACGATAACTCTTTTCCTCCTTTTCTTGTTCACAAACTTTTTCCGCGCTGACTTGGTTTTGTTCTCGACAAAAGTTTGTCTTTTCGGGGAGATTTCTGTGCCGCCATTCCTCGCAAGTTCTGCGAGCCTCGTCCATCAATCAAACAAGCAAAACCTTTTCCCTTTCAGAATGTATCTCATGCAATCCGGCGTACAAGTCTATAACCTGGAGATAGTATCTGGAAGGCATACAGGAAAGCCTTGTCTTTTCTAGTCTTGCTAGGTTTGCTTCCCTTTTTAGTACATTAATATTGCACAGACCCCACCAGCTGGTTTTCTCACTACGGCGTAAGAGCTCCCAGTGCTCGTACTCGAGCAGCGAATCACAAAAATCCACTTGGGCGATTATCCGAATAATCGTCTCCTACATATTACGAGCCGACATTTCCTGTTCTTTTTTTATACGCTTTGTGACCAATAGTACCGAAATAAAAGCAGCACAGCTGGTAAACCCCACTGGATTTGAATCGAAGTTGACTCGTCATCTGTTGTGCTGCAATGTCTGTAAACAGACACTCTCGGCGCCCATACAGTAAAAATCTGGCTATAAAAGACTTGGTCAAAACGATATATGAACTATTGTGGACGAGGTCCACAGTTCTCGGACAGATGTCTACATAAATACAAAGGGAAAATGCGCGACAAAACGAATTTACAGCCAGTGTGACTTAGCTTATGTCGAAAAAATACTTGAGCACCTTTGGCCATTGACATGTGTTGTCACTCGGCTATAACTGCGCCAGTATGGTGCTGATATTGTTTGCAACGTGACTTTCCACCATAACGATAGTGACCTTTTTTAAAAATTTATTTGTCGTGAGCAAGGCTCGTTGCCTTCAAGATTACAGCCGATAGTGACCTTGTTGAGGCAAATGTTCTGAGAAGTTGGGTAACTCCACATACATTGTTGTAAAGGCAGAAATTAGTCCACTGCAGAAGAAAGACGAATGAAGAAGAATGTTTAAAAAATTAAAAATTCCTTTTCAATAATGCAGGACAGGATTCCTTAAATGGGAAGCCTGAATGGAAAGACAGTTTCATTAAGACCTGTAAATCATGCGTTCAAATGGCTGCACCTAACTGACGGTACTCTGATCTCCAATTATTACGGTTCAACCTTCTTGCTTATGTGGAATTAGCGGTGCTCTTGAACACACACATCTATTGTTCAGCCAATTATATAACCAGAAATAACAGGTGAACATTAGGTATACTGAAATTTGAAAATGCAAAACAGTTTTGGCTTCATTCGAAAGGTTTCATTACAGCGAGATGTTTAGTGCAATTCCAAAAATTAACTCATTTCTATCCAGAACATAACCTACAGCCGAAACAAATGATTTGATATGCACCGATACACTTATTGATTAGCTGCTTGACAGTGACGTAGCCCATCGCAATACCTTATAGCGATTGATTTAAAAACGCCGGGAAGCTAAAACAGTGAAGGATGTGCCAAATGGAGGAAAAGCACCGAACGCTGACTTGGGAGGAAAAAGTGCGATATATATTTTTTGGGGGGTCTTAAAGCATTATGGAGAGAAGCACGGGAGGAGGTCTACTTTCACTTTTTTCCTCTAAAAAATATAACCTATAAAGTAAAACTACCGCACATCGTCATATTGCCAAAAAGCTCCACTTGGTTCCACCCCATCACTGGCTGTCAATCTTAGCAGAATTCTGCGAATTCCGAAAGATTGTATATTAGAACTTCAGGTTTGTCCCTTAAATTGGACCGAGGGTGGGTGACAAGTCGATGAGTTGACAAAATTTGAATAACAACTCTGGGTATTGAAAAATGCTAGAAAACTCCAATACTATGTACTGTACAAGTAACAGAAAAAGTTTCGCTTTTTGCTTGCTAAGACTGCACTTGAATTATCTTTTTTTGACAACGTTATGAAATGAACTCGTAACATCCGTGATTAATGATTCCATTGTCAAAAAAGCAACGTAAAACACATTGCTCGAGAAAAAAAAGGAGGGCCATAATCGGGAATTTCCATAATCGGAGTTGACAAAATTGGAGTTCTAGTGTAATGCAAAAGAACAAATTGTTTCTGAACGGTTATTAGTTTACGATCCACCCGACTGTTCCAACATTCGTTCAGGTGCGTCTAAATTTCACCCTTTTCTGAGCTTCAAATGCCAAACGCACCACTTAACATTCTCTTAACCTTGGCAACCGTATTGATGTCGCTATCAAATGAAAGCCCACGCACCATTGGATATTCGTGAAGGATTCAGACGTTCAATCACCTTTCGCATTAAGATGCTGGGTGTCTTGTCACTTTCCAGTTAAAACGAAAGACTTTCCTAGTCCCCAGGTCGTTCAGCCCTAAGATAAATTCTATTACCCTACGAAAATTAGTAGCCACCCTTTTCGAGCAGCATTACGACCTCTCAGGAAAAGTGCAACGTTTCATTACGACTCTCAACTTGAGATGAGTAAACTATTGACCGCAGGAAACAGCTAGCTACTTTGATCACAACTTGTCGGGATGCGGCTTCTGCACGACTTAGTAGTATGTAGAGAACTTTATGCTAAGGGCGCACGGGTCTTTACGGGACTCTATAGCACACCGTTTCTTACCTAAAAAATAGGAGATAAAAATAAGAAAAGAAAAGAAAAAACAGAAGAAAAAAATAAGAAAAAAGAGAAGTCAAATTTAAAAATCATGCTTCCATAAGTTTTTTCCCGTTGACGGTTCGATTATTGTCGAGATCATATAACTACGAAGATCAAATGATGAATTGCGCTCAGTTGTTTGTACGGGGGGTGAGAAAGCGTGTTGTCAATGTTGTACAACAGGGGTTGCCAAAACCCTATCAGAATTCATCAACGTTGGCGAGTTTCTACTTCCATGTTGTGAAACTCGCATTTCGTAAGATTACTGTTTAGCTTCCATTGCTTCCCAGCGTTTTAACCCTTAACTATGAGATTGATCTCTTTGTACACTTAGACGCATCCCTCAAACTCGCTCTGCTAAACAAAACAAGAGGATTCTGCTAGTGAACGCGCTTTTCTCTTAAGCGCAAGTTAAACACAGTCTGATACTAACGCCTTTTCAATCTAAAGCAACTTCAGTGTGAGTTGGTTCATTCTGGCCTTAGTTTTCAAATCTTCTGTAACACTACTGAAATTTGCTTTTTAACCTCGCTTAGCTTCTATCCTAAATTATTAGAAAGAATACTTCTCGGAGCAAACAGAAAACTGAACACTTGATTTGTCCATATGAGTAACTTAAAAAACAATTAACATTCCACAAGTGCGGTCGAACCCATTCTCCGTAAGTTCCAGATCCAATAGTCGATCTGTACTAACACGGGTTATGTGGCAATAACGATTGCTTGTTTATCACAGCTAAAAGTACCAATTCAAGAAAAAACATGTTTTTATCTCCTGTAAGAAAATAACATCAAAGTAGGGTTTAAAACTTCTTCAAGAAATTGTCACTAATTCAGCGGTATGTAGCTTTCTTTTGGGCAATAGACGTTCAAACCAATTTTCAATTTATATTCATTAAAACGAAGGGAACCTGGTTGTTCCTTGAATTTTCTATTCCTGATATCACTACTCGATTTACACCAAATTTTCCTTGGCAATTATTCCTCTTTTCTAAGAAAGAAAGATCAATTTTACACTGTTGGATTTAGATAACTTACCCATTTCTTCTGAGATCTTTCATTCAAATTTTTGGGACGCTATTGTGCAGGAAAGGAATTATTCTGAAAAAGCAAAGCTCTTTTCTGTTAAGATTGTCTTTCTGCGAGTTTTTTTAAGCTCTTGGTTATGTCCGCCTCACGATTTTAGAGATTTTTACGCGTTTTCTTATTTTCATATTGCTGGCTAACTGGAGTTCCATTTCGTGGAAGATACTCGACGGGGTGCACAAATTTTATGTATTAATACGGTAAGCGATATGACACACCGATCTCTGTCCTCATTGAATTAAACTGGACTATAACGGGGCAGTTACACGAAATGTAGTAACATGGGTTCGACTGTATTGCCAGGAAGAATTGATGAGAAGATTTTGAGTCCGGAATCAAACAATACGTGTTAAAAGAAAACACAATTCAACTATTTCTTGTTGTAAAGGAAACATTTCGGTAAAGCTGAGCTATTCACTTTCAATTTAACCCATTTGGATCTAAGGCGAGCTAAAATATTTTGTAAAATAATATCAATATCAGATATAAAAAATTCAGTGATAATCTTACAAAAGTTATGTTAAGAAAGACCAAGAGTTTTGTATCTAATTAATATCGCCATAATAATTATGCTGGCGAGGTAGATTTTCAGAGCTTTTCCAGTTGGCGGTAACAAAGATTCCCTAACTTGTTGACAAGTGAGAGAAAAGATTTTACTTCGCTGGATTACAAAGTGTCCCTAAAGTCCCCAATATACGATATGGTAGGACGCAATGAAATATCGCTGAATCGCTGCGCTGGGGCGGAAGGCAATACAGCTCATTTAATACTTCCTGTAATATAGGTTTTATGAAAGAAAAAAAAGACCTTCTCCGACATTCTATTGAGTGACCTTGGATACGACACCGCTTGAATGACTGTTCTAGCCCGCTAGTGAGAAAGACGGAAAGAACAGAAATTTCTTTATGTTGCCATGCTGGACAAAATTATACCCAGCCTTGTGATTTGCTGGTCGTCATTTGACGCCCTTTATTTCCAACTTCGCTACGTGTAAGGTCGTGCCAAATCGTTGAAAAATTGCCTTCATTTCCAAACTTATTTTTCTATTCAATTTTATCACTACGAGTTCCGGTCCAACGCAAAGGAAAAGTCGAGTCTTAAGTGAGGGGGCAAAGGGTACCATCTCGACATTACGCCTTCATTTCGTATAATATATTGGTCCCAAGGAACACAAGCAAGCTCCAGAAAAAAGAGAAACTGACATAAAGGGCGGCAGTTAATAATAAATTTTACCTTTCAATTCGCTTCAAAATGTACTAAAAATGTGCTTTTATTTGGTAATTTCATCGTCCTTTTTTCGCTCGTCGCCCAAGAACGTGATTGACAAAAAATAACTAAGTGCACTTATCTAATATCTTGCCAGTACTATTTCTTCCTCTCTTTCAAAAGTTCAAAACACATTAAACTGTTTCCAATTTCAGACATGTTTCAAGACTAAACCTCACCCACACTTTTCTGTGTCATTTCTAGCGTCCCAGATTTATTGCTACCTTCGCCCCCCCAAAATCAGCTCATCATGAAAACTAATTTAACGCACGAGGCTCCCTGCAAGTCTTGTTTGTTGATGACAAAGCTTTTGTTACAGGCGTACAAAAAACCAACAACAAATGAACGAGGGCACTTTGAACCTGTTTAGAAGCAAATGAGAACAAAGCTACCCTACTTTTGGCCGTTTTTCCCCCCATGTGTCAGGTACCTTACTCATCACCGTGAATGCGCACTGCGTCTCTTTTGACTCGGCAGTCACCTGCAAATTACGACTAATGAAGTGATCCCTGGGGACGATTTTCCTTCCCGCTGTTTGGTTACTCCAAACAGTTCAGGTCATGAAATCAATTAAAAGAACCAAGTTTATAGCACTACTGGAGTAGGGTACGTCTTTCAAGGGTTGTCGCATTCGTTTTGTACCAAACCTCGCTACTGGCTTCAGATTTCTTGACGAGCAGCGGGGTCGCTGAAAAAGGATTGCCTGAGGGGCGGGGGAGTGTTCCAAGGCATCAGAGTAACCATTACAAACTGACCGTATCACTTTTTATCTTTTGCACAGGGGAATCGCACATGGAAGCCGACCGGACGGGGATTGCTGAGCATAACCTCGCGAGCTTAGAGAGAAATGGCGAGGATTCTCCAGCGGGTCAATTTCGGTCGTCCAAAGAGATCAACGATCACGGTTATGGCAGTATTGGCAGCAGTTTACCCGGAGGCGGTGGCAGCAGTCGAGGGAACCCTGCTTCGTCACTTTTCGCGGGCAACGCTCAGTTAAGCGGTCCCCAATTTGTGAAAGAAGCTTCCAAAAACGTGACGGCACTCAAGGGGAAAACAGCATATCTCAACTGCCGAGTGAAAAATTTAGAAAACTGGACCGTAAGTAACTTTTATGACTTGGATCTCTTTTATAAGCCGTCCCTCTGCGCTCCCTGCTAGCTTACGCTCCATTTTTTTTTTTTTGCTTTTGTACGGAAAAAGCTGATATACACTCAGCTATACTCCTTCGACGGGTCAGAGGGTGTGGATCCTCACACTTGACGTCACTCGCCAAGAGAATTACAAGAAAAAATGAGGCTGATAACGTAACTTGACATTCTTTCTACCAAGTTACTCACCCGAGAGAAAAAATAAGAGATAACCCTTGGCGAAGAGAGTGTTGATACCACTGCTTCATTTTTTTTTCTTTCATTTTTTTTTCATCCCAACTTGGTGGGTCAAATTCAATTTAGGTGTCCTGGATTCGTCACCGAGACCTGCATTTGATTGCTGTGGGACGTTATACCTATACGGCAGATCAGCGCTTTCGTCCGGTCCATCGTCCCCATTTCGAGGAGATTGTGGAGGATGGGCCCGAGGCAGACGGTTTTCGCCGGGCTTTTCCCGTTGACTCGGCGAGCAGCTACGGGGACTGGGGCTTAGAAATTCACTCGACTCAACACCGCGATGCCGGCATATATGACTGTCAAATCAGCACTACCCCTCACCGCAGCCTTTTTATACATTTACGAGTCGTAGGTAAATGAAAAGGCTTTTTATAATATTACATTTAGCCTAGAGATGAATTCACATGCAGTTGTCTGTACATTTACATGAAGAGTAGCGCCTTCTCCCTTCCCTTACACCCACCCCTCCAAAAACTGTACTGGGGAAATCACAAGAGATCTAATAAAGCGTCCTCTAGCTGATTTAGCTTTCATTTAAGCAGCAAAGGGAATTTAACCCATCACTAACCGCAAAAAAATGGAAGACTGCCGGAATTTGAAAGTGTTCGATTTCTAAAGGAATTGTAAATTATACAGTTTTGAAGTTTCGCTGTATTGTTGCTGTATATATATTAAGGGCGAAAGCTTAGTTCGTTTTCCGTATCCAATCGTTATCTGTTCGAAAGTTAAACCGTAAGGTATATAAGCATTTCTAAATTAACTACTATGTATTCATTAATTGTTCTTTACTGCAAAATTATTACTGAACATGCAAGGAAAATGTTTCACAGGAATAGCTTCTGGTGGTGCATAAAGTATCCTATTAAGTATCTTTGTATTGATATGAAAAGTTTCACAAGTGGATGAATAATTTCCTTCGTTCTCGTGAAAACTGAACGAGCAAACTGATCTAAACGGACACGCCAAACTGTAATCTAAATTGCGGATCTGAAGAATGAATCGGTGGTTTCTTAACAAGTATACAGAGTATGTTAGTGCTCTTTCGGGTTTAACTGCTCGGGTAAATTGGAAAAAAATTCCAGAATGCATATCAACTACATTTCCAAAACGCTACTCCAACACAGCACAGAGCAAAAAAGGTTTAATTGCTGAACTCTAACGGCCTCTCTGTACAAGAACAACGAAGTCTAAATGTGAGGAAAAACAACACAATATATGGCTACAGCGTCAGCGGACTGAACGAACTGTGAGCAACAGTACTTTTAACATCTCAAATCGTATTATTTATACACTATTTACATAACCAATGGTACCAAGCTTCTCCGTTTACTTTTCCATACATTTATCAACTAATAGAAACTTCAAGCCGCTCCACTCCTTTATCAAGGTAAATTTGCCTCAAGAGTTATAATTAGATCTCTGTGGTTTGCCCAGTGCAGTTTTTTGTTTGGTCAGCGTAGTACAATACTGGACATAAAGAAAAACGATCTCATCAAACGACTATTGCCAACACTACGGCAGCAAACGCTAGGGGAATGCAACTCCATCTTCTCGCGAATATTTCGTGGCCTACAGCAAAAGCTTTCGCAATGGGAAATTGCGTTGTTGCCCTGTGCCAGGCCGTTAGCATAGTGACGTTAGCTCGTATTTTTCCCCCCGAGTACTGCACATACTCGTATTCCGGCCAGTACAGTACCTTACAAGCACTTTCTGCTACTTGCGTTAATGTACAACCCGATCCTCGGTCTGGTCAGACCCAAAGATCAATAGAAGTAACGACTCAGAACTGTTTACCGTCCATTACATGGTTCAGGCTTGTAAATCCTCTCGTTTTTTGTCCATAAATCTTTCAACAGGAAGACAAATCAAATTCTATGGATTGCAATTGCTTTATGTACCGGATATGTGTGATTTTTCCCCCGTCAGGTTTATTTAAATCAACAGCTTGGATAAGAAATCAACGAAAGCAAATTGCCACAATCTGGTTGTGCCCAAAAGATTTCCACCAAAATTCCCAGTCAAATAAAACGTGAATAGAATGGCGCACCGACTCTGATCAGGTCGACACACGTCTTCAAGGAACAGGCGAGAAAGAAGAATCATTTTTTTCTTCCTTAACAAGGACTTGTGTGTTTTACCTATTTCTATGTAGAAAAAAAAGCCTTTGAACTTTTGTCACGAAGCAGAAAAAAAATCTCTTCACGCGAAGATTAGTCTTCGGAAACTTGTTTCGGAGAGTTTGCTTCTGTTGGAGTCGGTATCTAATTTACAAAAGACCTTGTTCTTCCATGAAGTAACAAGACGCGGTTGTTCAAGTTGCCTTGCATAATGTTAAATTGGAAAACGAATACTGTCCGTTCAGCTTTCTTTCATTAACATATTCAGTTTCCCTATGGTCGGTTTACCCTGCCAAGCGGAAAAATTAAGATTATTGTGCAACCTTGCTGAGGATGCAGCTCCGGAGATGTAAAACGGGAAAGAAAACCTCTTTGCACCAAGCAAAAAAAGGCGGTGAATAAAGACCGGAACATAAAGACAATGGCAAGGTAGAGCAAAACTTCTTTGTCTTGTCTTTGGCGTTCCCATTCTTTCGCTTCAGAATGTTCGCTCTATTTCCTTCTTAGGCTCAAAACTTAGGCACGTGAGAAATAGGCTCGTTTCGCGTAATGCTAGACGCTTATCCGCTCAGTTAGTTTGAGGCCGGTTGATTAACTTGCTTTTCTCCTCTTAATGTCACTGACACGTGCCATTTGTGCTTCAACCAACCAAGTCGCATCGAAGTCTATAGAAAGTCATAAATGGTATTTACACGGAGGGCGAGTTGATGCTGCGTTTGCCATTTCTGTCATGTCGTACTTAGGTACCACCCTATGTTTACCACCCCCTTTTACTGCATTGTATGGTGTTGTGGAAATTGCAAATTCATGTAAGCTTATTCAGTATTAAGGCCCCGGTATACACAAACCCCTTATGGGCGAATAACATGGGAAGATTTCAGACACCATAATTTGAAAACGGTCAAAATGTCAAACATATTGTTTCGATAGTAAAGTTGCTATTAGTGATGACTAGTTCACAATATCGAGTTTTTGTGAAAAAAGGAGTTTGATAAATTTGTAAACTTTGACTGAATGTGTGCTACTTTCTTATTATACAGCAAAATGGCAATCGGGCAATGTAGTGCACTAGCTCTGCTTTTTTTAAGTTTTATGACAAAGAGAAAAAAGAGATCTGTTTGGTAGTTTTTGCGATATTGTGTATGAAATTTCAAGGTTTTGTTTGATTTTATTATGCTTTACCGCTATCCAGAGTTTCTGTTTGACTTCGTTTTGCTTCTGTTATAAGTTACTTGAGCAGACCTACCTTCTAAGAATAAAAGCGTGTCCCTATCTTTTATTTTTAAAAAATTTCGGAAGTTGTGTATACCGGGGCCTTAAAGCAGTATTGAGTTTGAGAAGCAACACTTAAATGTACCCAAAGAAAAGTTCTTCGCTAAGCTCACTGACGCAGTGTGAACGGAACGTCCTCTTTTTTTTCGTATCTTAACATTTATTCCGTGAAATTGGCTGCCAAACTGAATAAAGCTACACTTACAACTTGAAAAGCGTTGAACTTAGGTTTGGAGCGTTTTACCCAACATTCTGTAGACGATATACTGAGTACAATATACTAAGTACAATACAACTTCGATTTTTTCAACCAATACCTGGAGGGGGATGGGGGGCAAGTGGGTGTGGTTGACGAAACCGGAGACATCTTTTCACCCCTCGAAATTTGTTAGCAAACTCAATACAGATGAATTACATTTTTTCTATCACGTGTCGACGAAGACAAGTGGCAATCAATTCGCTTGTCGCAATGCTTCGGACGTCTATCGTCGGTTGCAGGTTCCTGCGCACCGACGTTCGAAGAATTCTTTATTTTTCTTTAATTCTTTAATGATCTTCACTTTATGATTTCCATAAGACCATCACGGGATTGCATGCGAGTAAAGGCTGAATTTTGGTCAGAAATAACGTAAAAACACAATTTACCAAGACAATTGTCTAACGATGCCTGACACATTCGGAGCTCATAAAATCTGAGCTCTACTATACACTCTATCAGAGAGGTCTACAATCTTTGGACGTAAGAACTTTGCTAAAGCAGTGGCTTATACTTTTAATGGTTTTCCTGTCATGCAGCCAACAAATAAAAACTAGTTAAAAACGAAGAGCAAGTTGCTGGTTGGGCAACAATCCAAAGAGACCGCTTGGAACGGCCACACGCAAAACAATAACTACATTCCAGCTACAAGCCACCATCCAGTAATTTTGCTTCTTACCTCGGATCCTACGTAGCTCAATGCAGTTTATGTCCCAAACATATTACACTTACACTTTGCACAAGGATCTCCTGAAAGAAACTAGAAAATTCATTTCACTTTTCATCAACCTAAACCATCCGCGTTTCTTTATCGCCGGCGTCACGCGGCATTGCCAATTTTAAAATTATATTTATCGTTTATTTGGAGAGAAATGGCAACGCTGGAATATAGCCCAGTGTAAACAAAGTAAAAAAATCATATTTGATGGAGACCGGGTCAGGCCAAAGTCGTCGCATTTTACTTAAATATCATGTCTCCAGGTCTCGACTATTGACTAAATGACCAAAAATTTACAATCTAGCTTTCACGTTGACGTGAGCCATTCTTCTTTTTTTCAATTCCGTCTTCCTTAAATCCAGAAAGAGCCTACACCTAGGAAATTTTTCCGGTTCTTTGTGCGAGCTAGATTTTTGGCAAAAGCAATTTTCGTCCAAAGTTTCCCAAAGGGAAAAGGGAATAGCGCATTGAAAACATAGTGAAACCCGCACCCGACTGGATTCTTTGGATGGGAGCAACATCCTGACTCAGTCCAATTTTTCGCTATAGTGGACGCATGCTTTACGAGCTAACAGTAAAGACGAGTCGAAAGCTGGAAGTTTCTTTGTCAACGATGTTCCCTCCTTTCCCTCAAGCTCAAGTGCTTGCAAGGGGCAAGAGGTTAAGTCAAGCTCAGACGACACCCTTCACTGTTGCCCAGAAGCCAGTCTCAGTCTTTCGCAGTAATTAGGTGAAACTCAATAGCGTCGTGGTAAACGTAATGGACCAGTCATAGTAGCGCCACTGCGCGTACCGTGAAATTATAATTACGTACCAACTGTCGCTAAAAGTCAATTATTCACAAAGCCCTCCTACCTCTATTTTCATGACGCAAGTTTGCTTATGGCTTCTGTTGGCCTTAGAATGCATTACTGCTAATTGACGCTCTTTAAAGTGGGGAAAGCCCCCTCTACCGGCTTGCTGATCCAAGCCTCCTTTAATCTACAAAAGACACAGTTTCCACAGTAAAACATTCTTCAAGTCACGTTTACCCATTTATTTCTAAAAAGTTCTCTTTTAAATTTCTGAAATCTTCGCTCAGCATCTACAAAGAAATTCTCTTCAAGTGAAGCTTAGCACGAGTTCCTTACTTTCCTAAGAACCTATTTAGTTTCTGAGGACTACAACTCTTTTGAAGAGCCAGAACACTTCCGGCTCGTTGTATCCTTAGATTACTGCGTCCCTACAAAGCCCCTTGTGCCTATCGACCATTGCTGCGTAGTGTAGACCAGTGGTAGTAAACAGGCTTATTTAAACGGAGTAAAAAATGTGGAACTTGGTATTCTGCATTTTACGCTTCGTTATAAGTTCTACTAGTACTTTTACGGCTCGGATATAGGCGCCGTTTAATAGGCACCACATGCAAAATATTGACCTTACCTACCGTTGTAGTCTGGCTGGGTACGGGCTGCATATTTCTTTCTCTAGTGCGCAAACGTTTGCTAATAAAATGTTTATTCCATGCTGGGGGAGCCCTCAACTAGAAAAGCAAGTCCAGGTTACTTTAACCTGGGATCAACGATTTTCACGACAACCTAAACTAATTGTTCTCTTTTCCTTCGTCTTCCTCTTTTTCTCTCCGTTTCAAAATGGCGATGATGTGGTTCTACCGTAGAACCCAGTACTACCATTTTGGGCGCTGTGGACGTTTTTGTCGACAAAGGAAGTACCATCAATTTAACTTGCGTTATTCGCCTCAGCCCCGAGCCTCCGCAGACTATTGGATGGCAGCATAACAACCAAGTAATCTTTTTTACGCTTTGTTTCATTTTCTGAGCGATATTTAATGTTTCAACGGCAATAAACAAGTTACCATTACGGGGACCTGACCCATGTGGTGTCGGGGTTATGAAAAAGGGTGACATTTTATGTTTTAAAAGAGATCGATGGCAAGAACAAGAATCTTCGATAGCTATAAAAAAGCAACTTAAGAGTACATTCACAGCGACAGCATAAGGTCTACATAGCGGATACACCAAGACCACGAAAGATACAATAGACTTCTTATGGGCTACCGGGGACATTAAGGGAAAAAAGGCGGCATTACGCTGAGATAATTATGGAAATGAGCTGATCAACATTTTGTGATACATATCTGAGTCGAACATATGAGTAGTCATAAATTTCGCAAGCAAAATTAAATTTGTCTTGTAATCGTTTGATAGAAAAGAGAAAGAAAAAGACATTTGTTGGAAAATTCATTAGGTGGTAAATTGATACCTCGATTCTACATTTGTATTTATGGCATTTAATCTACCTAGCTATCGTAGGTCAGTTCATAAACAGAGTATAAGTGTAACAAAACATCTTAGGTCGCCCGTGAAAATAAGGAAGGTATTATTCATTGTAGGAAAAGTTTTCCAGAAGCATGACATGATTGGCACAGAAAAAAAGTTACTACTTCTGAAAGGGATGTCTTGATTTCCTGTTACACAGCTACACAGTGCAAAGATAGCTCAGTACCGCCCACTATACAGAATTCATGACGTCGAACATCCTACGCATACGACAATGCAATCATATTTTTATTCTATTTTTTCGCTCGATTTTTTCCTCAATGATTGCTTCCTTTTTTATCGTTAAAGTTTCGTGATTCCTCTTTCTAACATGGTAATTGTCCCACTTTATTTTTACAATATTTTCCTTCTTTTTTTATTCTTAACTATGCAAATTGTCCAGCTAAAGAAGTAACTAGCCAAACCAATAGTACAGATGAACCAAAACGTAAAGAGATATCTCTGGAAACAACTACTTCTGAACAGAGACATTTTTAAGCCAAAGAGCGGAAAATGGAGACGATAACTTGTGCTGTGGACGCGAACTACAACAAGACTACCTGTGAGGGATATTGTGGAGGAGCCCTTTTCTTAGCTAACCAATTAGAGGAACTGCTAACGGCGTAGTAAATTTTTCTCGGCTTCAAACAAGACCGTCTAGCGAGGGATAACAAGATTCTTTCCACTACAATAATTCCAGACATTACGTGATGTCCTGAGCGTCGTTAACTCGGTTCGACAGTACAGGGTAACTCGGTACGGATTAAGTGAAAAGTAACGCCGACACAAAGCATCCTGTACTTGTGAGAAATGGGTCTGGCTCGCAACCGAAGCTCGAAAAGAAATCGTCACACGAAAGAATGTTTGTTCAACAAATGGGTTGTGGTCTTTACATTGTCAGCGAAGAGCCATTCACGCCTAACAACGTCATTTCTTTGATTTTTTTTTTACTAAACATGACAAAAAGAGATATGGATGGCGTTCGATGAATTACATCAGACCAAAAAATCCTTACGTTTTACCACTAATAAAATTACGAGTGGATTAAAAGCGAAAATCTTAAATAAATAAACATTTATGAATAAACAAGTTATGAATTTTAGAAGCGCATAACGTACTTGAGTATTACTTGCCTCTTTGTTTTCTTCTTTATTTTGTTTTTATGTCCGTATTTCATCCGCATAAGACATTTTTCATTTTAAACTCTGATGTGAACAAAATGAATGGAGATTAATTGCAATATTAGCATTCTTTCTAACCGCTATGTATGTACAAATTTTGGTAGCTTGTAGGAAGTGCATTTACACGTCTGGTTGGGGGTTTCAAGTCTATTTGGAAAATTGTCAGGATTCTCTTATCGAATAAACTTCTATTTTAACGTTTGATACTTTCTTCTTTTTTCTCTTAGTTTATCAGTTATGACTCGGCTCGCGGTGGCGTGAGCGTAGTAACTGAAAAAGGCATAGAATCGTCAAGTTCTTTGCTCATACAAAATGCAAGGCCATCTGACTCGGGAAAATATACATGTCTACCGGAAAACGCTGAACCTGCTTCAGTGAACGTGCATGTCCTTAATGGTAAGTCACAATATCACAGCATATGGCGTTCTTGTGTACGCGTAACAGAACTATAATGTATACGTGTACGTCAGCTGGGAGAAAGGAAATAGGATGCAACATTTTTTCCCAGTATCGTAGCCAACCGACTGGTAGGGTCTTCTGGTGACCATATTTTCCTATATTGATTATGCTAGTTTTCTGCTTAGAAATTGTTTAGTTTTCGTAGTGGAAACATTTCCTTATTCATGATTACAAGTATAGCTTACATATTCACGTGATATTATAAACACTAGGTTAATTCTGGAGCCCTTATTTCTCCAATGCTGACTCTCCTTTTCATACGAACTCCTCTAGTCTACACTGATGAATCACCTAAATAGCTCTTTGGCTGTTCGACTTTCATGCATACGACGTAAAAGGCGACCACCCTACTTAAACGATATTAATGGTATTGCAACGCAACAAATCAGAGCGATACAGTTACTATTTGCCTAGGCGATGGAAGTGATACGCTCGTTAGGGGGCAATCGAGGGCATTGTGTCCTACTTCTTACATCGTGATTTTTTTTCTTTTTTGGTGGGCCTTTTTATTTAATTTTCCCTCGTACTAAAAACGATGTTATTTTAGCTATGTTCTGCCGAAAACGGGTTATTCCACCTTTACGAATGCAAAACTTGCAAACAAAGACCTCAAGCGAAAAGTTGAGACGGTCTAGTGAATGCCGGAAAGGCTGTCTATTCCCATGGGTACAATATCTTGCATTAAAAGAAGCTGGAAGAAAGCAAGCAAAAAGCGGAAGTGGCGTAATAGTCTTACGGATTTCTACTATGTAACCAATATCACTTCGCTACTCCTACTGAACAAATAAGGGTAATAAAACAATATTTACGTGAAACGGAGACAAAGAGGGAAAACAAAACGGAAACGCCTAACGCCATCTCGTGAAGGTAAGTAAAGCAACCAAGCGTTCTACGATGCCAGCGAACAACGAATGCTATGCCAATCTTCCAAAACCAGACCCTTTTGCAGAAAGATGACGACAAAGGAATAGAATTATAAAGAAAAACGTTTAGATCTCTTAAATTATCCTGAACGAATAAAAAATAGCTCAATTTCTCCTGCATCGGTGCGTCCAGAACGCATCAAGGGGTAGGCAATGGACCAGGCTCACCTGACAGATTTGCCATATTTATATAATGTACACAACACAAGGTGACAAAAAAGCGCCACGTGAATACCATACTGCTCTCGACAAAAGGTCTCTACGCATTAAGCATACAATACGAACTACTTGTGTGCGTGAGAAGAACAGTGCTTCGTAACTAAAGGAGATGGTAAAAATATTAATTACAAAGGAGGTGTTTCAAATAAATTTGACTTGGACGTTAAGAACACACCTGAAAAGAAAACTTATTACTTGTAATCCTAAACTCCGTTTACTTGCAATTCTGAGCTTATTTAATATTATTATTTCTATTTTTTATTACACATAATCTATCACTCAAAATGTCTGGATTCTGTTACTTCACTACCAACAGAGAACATATAACTACTTCCCTTTAAAGTGCACTGTTGATAATGCCGAGCTAAGGAAATTCCCAGCACCCTTGCAATTATCAGTGTAATGAAAAGGAAGTACCAGCCTAAATGTGCAACACAAATGAGGTAAAGCTTTTTTTGTGGCATGAAAAAAAGCTTATTTTATCCTTTAAAGAAAAAAGAGATTACGAGACTTTCCGGGTAGTATCACTGGAGTACAGCTTTTGAAAATAAGACCTTTCCGTTTTACACTGATTCCATAACCATAATCAAGACAACAGTTACCGCCGCAATTTATCTTCTTATTTGCATGGATTATTCTTTAGTTGCTCTTTAACAAAGTGGTGCTAACGTGTAATCAATGAAGTCTTCCTTAATCACTCTCTATTTTCTCGTTTTTCTCCCCTCACGAGCGCCACTATTTTAGAAGCCCCGTACTTGAAAAGCAAGCAGCACATTTTGTGGCATTAACGCAGAATTAGATAGCATGAAATGAACGAACAACCCAAACCTGACATGGTTTTCATTAAGGATATCCGCAGCACTTAGACGGACCTCAGTGTAGGTTCCGCATATATAAACTCAACTCAACTTCAGAATTTCCTTTCTTTCTTATGAAGAGGAAAGGAGAGACTGAATATTCAAACTTAGATCGTCATATGAAAGATTTTTTTTACTAACTTTTCAAAAGACCAAGTTTCGAGTTACATGTATTAAAAACAGAGCCAGACTGATCGATATTCGAGAAAGACAGACAAGTTGTTTTATCACAAGATCCACAAAGAACTGTCGAAGTTCGCCAACCTTCAGTACCTACTCGTACCACTTGAACGGTAACCATGCATCAAGGGTCGTGGTCGAGTGCTGGGTCGTGATTTACTGCAATTATTTGCAAAACACTCTGTAACGCAATCCTGTTTGCTCATTAAGCTAATTTCCAGCTTGGTAACACGGCGCAACACATAAATTGAAACACTCGAATGCTTTTTTAATATTTTTTTACATGTATATTTAAAAATAGTGTGTTAACGACTCCAAAGAGTAGTTACAGTTTAATTGGACGTTTTAGGGCCCAGTTCGCGTGGAACAGTTGGTGCGTGCCTTGGGAATAGTGTAAATTACTAGCTAGAGAGCTGTTTTATAAATTAGTTCTGTAGACAACTGGAATAATGAGCCCGCTAACTTAGTTGGTACCTCACGTTAGCAATTTGCAGAAGCGCAAAAGACATGTACTACTGAATTAAGTTTACAAACATGCGAATAGTCCAGTTAAATCGGAAGGATTTGTACTTGGGCACTGTGTGTCCGGAATAGCACTACAGAATCACTAGAATTGGTCTGCGTGTGAATACTACTCTTTAGTTCATGACACAATTTAATTAACTGGAAGATACACTGTGAAACCAGACTGAATTTAATAATCATAACATTCACAATAGACTTTCAATAACTGCGACGTCAAATTTACACCTCATATTCGTACGTACTTTCCTAATACTTAAACGAACTCGCTGTTGACTAAACATTGTCTGCTACGGTTTAATTTATTTTTTATTTATTTTCCAGCTATTCTATTGGTACTTATTTTTATTTATTTCTATTTTACGTGAATATCTAGCCAAAAAGCTTTGTCAGTCCCGATTTGAAAGGGTAGTTTACATATATTAACTGTAGGAACAGCTCTAATTTGGCTGTTTCAAGTCAAGGGATGCTTCATTGTACACTTGAGTGAGCATTGCTAGGAATATTTGCGCATGGTGGTTAGATAGTGTAACTGCTTTGTTAATACCCCTTCTCGGTAGCTTCTGAATACCACTGTTCTTATAGGCGAATCGCCCGCAGCCATGCAACATGGATCCAGCCCGAAACAGCTCAGCTCAAGCTCCTTATTTGTTTCTACTGTAGTCATTGCCATCTTACAGGCATTTCTGCCCGTGCCTTGGTTAGCTGTTTAGCAAACAAGCTCCTTTAATTGCAACGCCCATACCATAAAAGCAGCCCGAGCCCGGATTTTGAAATTACCCTGAACTTTCAATAGCCACGGTGCAAAAAGGGGGCGGGCGAAGCAGGGATTTTCACATTTAAAAAGACCCCCCAGCTGGCAAGTAAAGCAACGGAATTTTCCATCCCATTGGTACAAACTGATTGGACTGCGAATAAAAAAGGATTAAGCCAAAAAGGAAACCCCAGGATGCTGTAGTGCTCTCTCCCCAATTTTCCCTCCAAACCAACGTGACACAACAGCATGCTAAAGTTGATATACCGGCAGAGAGGACGCCATGGGTGGTTATTTACAAGGAAATGTCGTGCAAAACCCTGAATAAATCACGGAGAACTTGATCAACGCAAACCCTTCAACGGATATCGCCAACTCCCCCCCCCCCCCAAAGTTCCGTGCTGTAACCGTGTATTTTTTTCGGCGACAAGTGACAAAATATGCGCTCAAGTGAAAGTTGCGTGATAGTTCTCTGACGGCTCCCGCGGTCTTCATCACGTTAGCTATGCGGAAGCCGCTGCCGTTTCCGGACAATATTACTACAGTCATGTCCAATAGAAAGAAAGATGAACATGAAGCAAGGGAGCAATTCATGCATTTTTTAAGAGACCCCTCCTTCCCACGAAAACTTCGGCAAAGAACTGTTTCATTTTTTTGTGTCTATGTGCCAGTGTACAGCTACGAAACAATGGAGCCCGAAAAGACCTACGACACAGGAAGCGAAGCTAAAAAAAGAAAAATATTCTTTTGCGTATTTCTTCTTTTCGCTCGGTGGTAATTTAAAGCGCATGACCAAGAAAATCTTTCTGGAAGGACAACCTTGAGACCGAACAATCAAAGCCAACTAAGCCTGCCTGGCACGCTGACAAACTCGTGAAAATCCGTCGACCACTTCAACTCCCAACTTGTGCCATTTACGACCCTACGTGTCGATGAATGCGAATGACTTCTCAAAAGCTCTCCTGATCTTTTCTCTTGCCTGTTTGTGTTTCCCTGAGAAACATTCCCCTACTTTTCATAGTTTTTACTCTTTGTTTTTATTTCTTTCGGAAAAAAAACATAAGGTGGGGGTATTTCGGGAAAGATTTCCAAGCCATCGCGTCATTTAGCCTGTACAGCAGAAATGAAACATACCTACAGTAATGATATCAAATAACTCTTTTACGTATAAAGGCCTGACGAGAAGGGCCACTCGTCGTTGAAACTCGTTCGTAACACTCGAGAGAAGTTGTCATAACGAGTCCGCGCGAGCCGGCGCTGCAGTAACGTGTCACGAAACAATGGAGTTTCAATTAATTGACTTTCCCCTCCATCCTCCGGCTACTTCGTGGTTTTTGCTCACCAGGCCATCCTGCTGAAATCCAGTTTTCAAGCTACCCAAAACTATACACCTTTCTAGATGCCCCTCCCCCCCAATTCAATAATGCCCTTGAACATATTTATCATTTGGACCCTAAACATTTACTGTGTCCCGATGAAACACGCTCTCCTTCACACGGCAGTAAACAGGCCAGCCCTCGGAAAAGCTATTTATAAAAGGCGTTTGTTTTTGCCTGTCAAAATGAACATTTGTATAATTGATGAATTTCACAAAAGAGGAAGAAAATACAATGGACTTTGGGGGATGGAACATCCTGGGCTTTGTTGTGTAGATTGGATGGGGCCAAGTGTGGAGCATCACCAGCCCGGCGAGAGGACAGAGGCGCCATCGATTCTTCGATTCAAGCCCCAGAATCTTTTCGAAAAATAAAAAGGGGAAAGCACTTTACTTTGTTAGCTTGGCGGCCTGCTATTATAGGGCCAGCAGGTCCATCAAGTCAGGCTGTGGAAAGGCCAACAAGCCGAGACTATCAACTCTGATCAGACAAGTAAATAAAAACAGATCCAACGATTCGTGACAGAAACTTTAAAAGCTTCCAGCTTTGAGGGAGGGCCGCGAGGGGTGAAAGCGCATTTACTGCTCGCATTTTTTTTTTTCAGTCAAAGGCCCCCAAAACGTCGAAAAAGGGATCATCACCTTCTCGACACCCTGCCAACGCGCCCCGACTTGCCTAAGGCTGCTTGCCGCGGATGGCTCAACGCTCTTGATCTTATAGAACTTTTCTTAGCTGTTCCCAGGATCCGGCGGTGACACCCAAGTTTCCAGTCGTAGGAGTCGCGGTTGTCTCCTGGCCAGCCCGTCATCTACTGGACTGTGCTGGTTCTGCAGTAAGCGGCACTGAGAGTCGTATGGATTACAGCGTCCTTTTTTTCCCTTCACCTCGGTTCTTTTGTAGGATAAAGTTTGTCACGCTCCATGAAGCGTGTGTTGGACTTGACAGTGATTGCGTTCAACAAGGAAACGCCGGCTACATTCTGTATTATATATATAGCGAGCGCCCCCCTGCCAACTCGGACGAATTTTGCTTCGCTGTTTAGCCGACTTGGCTATACGGTTCATAAATGGCCGGGTATTATAGAAGCGAAATTGGCCTATTACGAACCACGGACTTGGACAGATGTCGGATACATCGCTTTTCCGCGAATCAAAAACATGAAATGGCTTGATTTTTTCTTTCCGGAACGAGCGTGTTAAAATTTAATGAACACGGTAGTAGTCCTACTGCCGTAGCAAAATTTAATACCAGCAGAAAGCAAACCGTTTTATTAAAGAGTTTTTTTTTCTCTCAAAGTAGTTTTAAAAGAGAACACCTGGAAATATCTGTATTATTCAGTTCCAGCGCAGTAGTTAATAGTCGACGATGGACCGTTTACCCACGAGACATTTCCTCGAATACTCCTACGCTTCCACAATTCTCCTGAACAGTCCATAATTAATACTTGAATGTTCTTTTTATTGGCTTTATTAACATTTTAATTTTCCTTACAGACCAGAGTAGTAAACGCTGGTGTACCCAAGTGTTGTAATTCAGTTAGCATACTTAAAAGTTCACTAGAGAAGAACTGGTACAACTTCAGGGTGACCTTTGAAGCAATTATTTTCAGGTTGACGGGCTTTAAGCTTTTCGGAACTTCGAACGGCTACTACCGGTATTTGCCAAGAAAGTTAGCAATCGTCCGTCATCTCTCAAGTTATGGGCTAACCTTCTTATTCGGAATACGATTAGTAAAGGAAACAAAAGAACTTTTTTTCCATTCTTTTTTCTTGTCAAAAGTTCTCGATCGATCCTGTCTGCTGTTGCCATAGGCGAAAGCACCAAAAAATAACAAACAATTTCACCAATTAGGAACGAGACACACAGTAAGGCAACTAAGCCGACAACAAAACATAAAAACAGAAGCGTCGCGGACAAAATGAACTTTTTGTAGTGCAGACATCAATCAGCGGTAAGAGGTACTTCCGTCGAACTTCCCAATGTACGTTGCGTAACCCTGGTTACAAAAGTTATACCGGGTTTGACTTGGTTCTCCTTGGCGGTCTGGGTTTAAACAAGTAAAGCTCCTCGAAAAGCAGGCGTGTCACTCAAATGTGTTTCCATTTTGTCAAGTAACCGCAGAATACGACAGGGCAACCACGGGAGCTGCTTAAAATTCTTCAATTTCAGGGGGTTCACTCCAAGAACACAATATTGGGCAAATTCCATTTCCGAAGCATACCCCGAAGAATGGAACTCTTTGGTGTTAGCAAAAAAAGAAAAAAATATACGTTCTTCAAGGATGCCTTGCGGGGTACGTATACATGTAGTATCGTCGGCAAAGATGTAACAATAGCTGGAATACCACGACAATGTAAGGAATCTTAAATACAAACTGGCTGACAAAAATTTGCCATTCTCCAACGCCGGATTCCGGCACTATTTGTTACATTTTCTTCAAAGCACGAAGGAAACTCCTCCAGATCAGGTCAAAAGGTACGTACACCTATACCTTATTTTCCAGCTTTGCCACATCACCCGAAAAGTAATCCACTTCCTAAAACTCAGCTATTGCTGCCGATTAAGAAATTACGTCTTCCACCCGAACGTAAAAGCAAGCTCAAATCTCGGCGATTTTCGAAAGGTAAATGCACTTGTGAGCGATAGCCCGGGGTAGGATTTCAACGCGCTTTTCAATCTTTTTCGATAAATCCTTTCTATTACTTCTTGAAGTGCTCCTCCTTTTTTTTCTACCTAATAAATGTTCCTAAGCCGATTTTCTCAACAGCACAATACACCTGTCACGCAGCTCGGAACTCTTATAAACGAGCCAGCCCTCTCCGTCTTCTTTAGCCAGATTTTTAAATACAGCCCTTCCTCTTTTATAACATTTAGATAAATGCAATCATTAAGATCCTCCGAGCCAGACAACCCAGAAGAAGACGCGTAATCTTATCTCCGCAGCATCTTAGATATTTTATACAGCACTTCTATCTAGCGGTACACTTTATAGCCTCAATAGCAGCAGCTTTTCTGAGCAACGATTGTAGTAATAAAAAGCGCCCAAGAAATGTTGCCAGGCACAAGCTTCGGTAATACGCCATTCAGGAAAAGGGCATACGAGGTTCCGGAGCCCATGCTGCCGGGATCTGGGAGGAAAAACGCTCCCTGGGATTGCACAAGACAATGTGGGAAGCTGGGAGAAGACCCTATCGAATTCGTGCATTCAAACGTCATAAAAAATTAAAAGGCTCTCTTCTTTGTGCGTTTTCGTTCCACGAGTGAAGTACAGCTACTTGTGTGCTTGCTGGCAGCGGTGGCCATAAAACGTCGACGAGTCGTAACTTAGACCACTTTACATAATCAAAAAAAAAATAAGTGACTTCTCTGCAGCACGGCACGTGTGCGCTGTTTGCTTTCCTTGGTCTTCTTTTCACCTGTCGTCCATCAACAAACGGGCAGCCTCCCGCCTCCCTCCCCAATCTTTGAGACGTCTTTCCGCAGAAAAGCTCTCGCTTAACTAAGACACAACTACTTCCCAAGCTTCTCTTCACGATCACCTGCTCTTTTTTTCCCCCTTTTCGTTCGCCTCCTTAGAGGAGTTCTTTTCGGAAAGAGTTTATGAGCCTGGAATCCTCTCGTCATATGCTGTCCTTCTGAGAGCGTCACATTAATCGGTTAGCAACCGCGATTTGCGTTCTGCAGCAATACTTCACAGACCCTTATTTCTGCCAAAGTCCCCGGGAAGAATACAACGTAAAAGTGGGAGAGAAAAAAATTAACGAGCTACTGAAGAAAAAAAAGAAAGGCACATCCTTTTTTCTAATTTGTTTCAGCCAGATCAAGAAAGCGCGTCCCCTTCGTTAGGGACACATAAACATAACACGACTGTGTGCACTTATTACGTTATAGGCCTGGGAAATAAGGAAATAGAATGCGCAAACTTCTCATCGGAAATGCAACCAGAACACGCCAGCCAGGTTGTCTTCCTAACGAAGTCAGTGATTGTTCCTTTTCCCCGGCAATCAACACACCCTGGCTGCTTCCACGATGTCGTAAACACTGCACGTGTCACTGGAGGAACGTCCCTCCAGCTCCGGTTCTTTCTCTGGACGCTGTCTGGCAAGGAAACAACAAATCTGTCCCAAGCTTTGCATCAGTCACTCCCTAACGCCGTTCCTACCAAAAGCAGGTCAAAATGCAAGTCTTCATTTATCAATTTTATTTCAATCCAATTGAACCGATTCCAAGTCCAATTTTAAATAATTATAAAACTTGAGAGTAAAATTTCACGAATTTGAACGATTTTGATTTGATTAGTTTGTCAAATAATGTATTGTATTTCATTTGTCAATATTGTACCATTTGTTCATATTGTATTTCATTTGTCTATTTTATTTCAATCCAATTGAACTGGTTTTAAGTCTAATTTTAAGTAAACCATTAAACTCAAGAGGAAAATTTCATGCAGTTGAATGATCTTGATTTAACTAGTGCCACAGCTTCATTGTTCGAATTGGATTGACATGACTTCAAAGTTAATAAATGATCTTCGGCTTCAGAAGATTATTAAATTGGCTTTTGAAAAAAGTTTGGCACTTGGAAAAATTTCCCTTTTATTTTAACTTTCTTTAACCTTCTTCTATTTTAATTTTTCTGAAAAAACGATTTGGTAAGAAGTTATGGCTGAAAGACATGTATCGAAGTTGAATTTTCCTTTTTCTACTGTCACATGGGCTCACTGGCTTTCTTCTCGTAGGACTGAGTTGTAAAAAATAGAGAGGAAATGAACTTTACTTGTTTCGGATCGACTTGGACTACGAAGACTTCTCAATGATTCACAGTGACATGACTCAAAAAAACTTTCTTTTCCGCTTGGGAATAGGAAACTGAATGATTTTGACTAGCTAACACACGGACTTTGAAAATCCCTCAACAATTTGAACTGACTTGGATTTTTTTAAAGAAATATGATTACATTTATTCGAATATAACGTAGAAACCTTCTTGTCCAGTCTTGCTTCAAGTAACCATACTTTCGACAAGACTGATCTGCTAGAATTTCTCTTCAAATCGGCTTTCTGCTGCCTATTCTAGGAAAAATTGCAGTGCACAATATTCAAAGGCAACGTAAGAATTCGTTTGGAAAACTAGGGTATGCTCACCGCGATAAATAACTGGATAATACATGTTTATAAAAAATCACGCACACTTTCATTCCTAGTTATTATCTACAACTGCTACTATTAATTATTTTCCTTATTAACCGACTCTTCGGTTATCCAGCCGAGAGTACGGTACCAAAGAGCCTGGGTAAGAGGTTTTCCATTGTGCATAACTTGAAAATGTCACCTTTAATATTTGCTGAATTTATATGTCTTGAAAAAAATAGCTATAAACTATTAATCAAATAGCTTTGCGGTTTCTTCAAATTTATCCAAGTCAGGTATAGTATTGTATAATACAGTATTGGCACCTCAGCTCCTGCAGTATAGGCAAAACGGACGCAGTTGTATACCAACTTGCCCGAGGCGTTGGGTACTTCTGTCCAGGGCTGGCCGAAAACTTAGCGGACCGTGTTGTACTGATAACTTCACGCCCCCAAAACAACCTGTGAATTTATTGCCATCTAATTATAGCTCCTGTACTGTACATTTCTTGCAAGACCTTCGAATTACTGGCACAAGTTTCCGGAGCGGCCGGGCCAGCCGTAGCTCTAGTATTTTACAATCTGTCCTTTACCCCCCCCCCCCGAAGTTGCTTCAACACTTTCACTCCCACTAGGCAATCTAATATCAGAGTTCTGCCAATTACAACTTAATGAAATTTATCGACAGCAAAGCAAACACGTTGCCAGAAACGGGCCATTTTCTTCCAATAGCCCGTTCGCAATCGAATTTTCATCTAGCTACACTGAATTTTAGTGACATGTTCGAGGGGCCCCAAGTCCCACCAAAGATCAGTGGAAATGAAGCGTGTACCATTCGTGTTGGATGACCGCGTGCTTCCGTTACTCTTCGCTGGAAGTCCCTGAGTGCGGTTCAATTGAGTGTCCAATAGACCAGGTTAACATCATCACGAGCTTCCTACCCCCACACCCCCCCCCTGCTGCTTCGCCCGTGCCAGAAATCTGACTGCTTTCATTTTCCAAAAAACATTCTTTTTTCGAAGCTTTTATCTCTTTCCTACACAATGCCTTGCTTATTACAACGGACAGAAGAAAGGAAAATGAAAAAAGAACCACCCCAACTACTAAAAAGCTATTATAACGCGGAAGAGCTCCTCGGACGTGACTTCGATAATGGCAAATGAGCCCTCAGAAATGCAAGAGCTAGACGGAGGAGGCATCGTGTAGTTAGACACGGACGTGCCAGCACACTATGCAGGGTACTACGAATCAGTCGCTGGGTAAGAGAATAAAGCTAAAGATCTGATGTTATACTCTACGCCTTGGTAAAGGCATCTAAGCAGTCCTTCCACTGGTCGTGACAATCCCAGAGGACCACGGCAAAATTATGGCAGAATTGAATAAAAAACGAAAGGCGGGGCAAGGGCAACAGCTGAGCCACGCAGTACTTGCTGAAAGCCCTTAGAACATTGGGGGCGCTTTAAATTATCCTGAGCGCTCGGGTTGTCAAGGGCCATAACACTCTATATACATCAGAATTCGAATAAATAATGTATCATAAGATGACGCTTTTTCGTAGAGCAGGGGAGTTCCAAAAATAAAAGCCGGAATATTTGGACAAAGTAACACATACTTTGTGCGCTTGTAACTTGCTTAATTGGCGCTTCGTGGAGGTAGTACTTTCCTGCTAATAGGCTGCCTATAGAGCAAAGGCCTAGAGACGCCTCTTCATTAGCATACAGTATACTTGTTTAGCTTGTCTTCGAACTTCACCCAAACTCCTATTGCCGATACCAACTATTCACTTCTGTACTGTTGGGGTAGATCGCACAGCATCCATGAAAAAAAGCCAGGGATGCGATGCGATGGCCTGTAGCTAACTTTCTGGCCAAGTCGTTATTCTTGCGAATCCGTGGGAAAAGAAGCAGGGGAATTTCATTTCGGACTCGTACGATTGCGATACGAGCTTTAGCAAATAATCTATCTGTTGATAATACGAAAACACTTGGGTCCATGCTTTGCTTTTGGGTCCTACTGTGATTAATAATTTACAATAAACCGTGTTACACTTTTACACGAGAAGGTATTTATTCTGACAACGCTTTATTGAGCCGCTGGGTAACAATAAAATATTAAGACAGTCACGTAAAGGCTCTTCGTACACAGCAGCAGTAAACTATTCGTACACAACAAAAAGAATTATAAGGCTGTATGTTTGCATGTTTCACGCATGGTTTATGTTTTGTGTGACTGTCATAGCCATCGGTTATCACTGTTAACAATGTACAATACTTCAAACTTTTTGGGGAGTTTTGGAATATGGATAGATTTCTGCAAAAGACAAGAAATATTGCTGGGTGTTTTTGACTCCTAAATCCACCAGGGTTCACTGGAAACAAATACCCCCACGGAGTGACACCGAAACCGTTGCTTGATTTAGGGCTACCGTAAAGTTACTATGTGAACAAAAACAGAACTCGAAACTTCTGCACACAATAACTGAAAATGGACCAAATATCACAAACACCACGTACTTCGACCCAATGGACAAAATGGCCTTATGACTGCCATTAGAAACGATACAAAGGCACTTTAAGCAGTAGGTTTAAGAAGTGGGTTCACGCTCATTTGGAAGTTCCATCACGAGAACTTCTCTGATTTGGATTCAAAACAGCTAAAATAAACATAGAGTTTACAAGAGAATTCTGTAGGGACTTACAGTTCTATTGGATAACAGAGCACACGCACAGGAAACGATGTCTCGGCAAGATATGGACATATTATGCAGAATAAACGAATCTGTCTAATTTGTCTAGGGACATTATGTCAAATAAGCAGAGACGTTTTTATATGGGGAACTTGGAAAGACTTCCATGACTCACAAAACAGGGAAAAGAAAAGGGTGTAGCTTATCACTGCGCCTTTATTCGTCAGACAGCGCTAGATAATTGCAGATTTACTCAGCTGTAATGATGACTGCCAGAGAGAAATGCTTGATTCTCTTTTAGGTTACGTGACGCTATGTAAGCTATTACTGTAATGGTAGTAATTGTGAGAGTACATATATTAAAAATGTGCATTGAGAGTTGTTTTGTACCACATGCAAATAATCTATTGATTATTTAACTGAGCACAGCATAACGTAAGAAAATACGATGTAATGTATTTTACTAGTCGTAACCATTGCTGTTGCAGCCGATTCATTTTGCCCTAGGCTCCTGTAAGTTATATTCTGGATTCGGAATAGATGGACAAAGTAGAGAAGGGGAAAATAGGGGGCTATGGTCAAAATATGATTTAAATGTTTTTACAACCTGATCTTCTGTTCCAAAGTAATATTTTCAACTTTTTTTTTACTTCGTTTCAACTTAACACTATTTAAGAAAAGAAATAAGAATGGTGGTCCACTTTTACGTCTTTTCCTTTACGATGAATAGTACCGGACGTTAACGGCTAAAAGCACACGTACTACGCTTATGACGTTAGACAATAGCGTCGCAGTCATTTACGTCCACAACAAAGCCATTTCCACCTCCATCTATGCTTGTAATCCTGGGGATTATTCTTACTCGAAAATGACAGGCATGATTTATAGTGAGAGAGTAAGTCGGACATTATAATCAATGGTCAGCACTTCTGCTCCCTAACGTACCATGTATTGCTTAATTCCCCAGGCAAGAATGGCACGTAGAAAATAAATACGGAAACAATAGGAACGAATGACTCATACGAGCACTCGAAAATATAAGATTGACGTACCTTTCCCCGATATCGAACTGCATGTGTATCTTTCCTCTCCCCATACGGCAGAATTGGCAAACAAAACTCCATGCAAATTCTTTGAAACACTAGAGCAAAATGCTGTGAACTGTTAAAAGTTAATCCATTAAAAACTCACAGCCACTGTAAACGAAACGAGAGGTTTACTTGATAACTAAACATGGCGAGTACAGATCGATATCCACGTGGTGGGAAATCGATAATCAGCACAAATAACAGATTGTCCAATACAGCCGACTGTCCCAAATTACCGTCGGAATGTTTGAGTCACAATTACGCATTTTCCCGCCCCAGAGAAAACCACTGTCCATTGGTCATCCGGAAAGGTAAATGTTACCTATTCTCGCAAGTCAATTTTGAACCATGGCGGTATTGGACAATTGCTGAATTTTATGACACATTTTTCTCATCCAATTATCCAGTTTCCAGTTCTCAACAGCTTCAAGACCAACGTATGCTTATGTTCATCGTCGAAATAATGTTTTACTTTAGCTGTGTGAGAATCCCACATGCTAGGATTCCCGATTTAGCTCTACCCCTTTAAAACTCACCCTTGAATTTCGCGTAAATCGCGTGTAGCGCTTCCCCGCTTCAATGTATTAGTCTTCGACGGAACGCACATGAATCGCGTACCAAGGTAAGAGGTACGCTTCTGTAAACAACCCTTAGTCTTTTTGTGTCACGAGCGCTTTTAGCAGGTATAAACGGCACGAAAGTTTTTAACAAACTTAACCCAACTTAGGAATAACTAAACCAAACCTAACTAACCCAATTTTTTCATTAACGTCCCCATGGTCTATGTATGGACGCCTGGGTTATGTAAGTTATGTTAAAATAAGTAACAATATGTTAGGATGAGTTGGTTTAAGCAAAGGTAGGTTAGTTTCAATTAATTTAAGTCTGGTTAGGTTGGGAAGATCGAGAATTTAGAAGGAAGGTGGGGAGGTAAACGAAAAGCACCAGGTAAGATCCCAAAGCAGCGCTCTATCAAAATGTTATAAAGCCATTGTTCCATGCCCCAACGTTTTGTTATAAAGCGTATTTGCGCCAGAGCTTCCCACAGCAGCCGTTACTAAGTTATAGCTGACTTTGTAACAAGCACGCAGACGTGGGCACTTAAGTCTAATTAAGAACCTCAGCACAGCAGTGAAAGCTTTAATTACAAGTTGTGTAAGAAAAATGAAAATCCAATTTGAGTCGGGAGTTTCCGCGAGAACACTGGCAAGTGGATACCTGGCACGTTTTTCCATGCTGCTTACCACCTAGTTGTGAGCATTGTCTTCAAAAATTCGCATAATGAATATTTTTCATTTACCCTGATGGGGCCATTAACCCTCTTGTTTAGGTCACGTCTTAGGACGACGTAGTTTAAC
The DNA here is from genome assembly GCA_020615345.1 of Triops cancriformis. Classification (NCBI taxonomy): domain Eukaryota; kingdom Metazoa; phylum Arthropoda; class Branchiopoda; order Notostraca; family Triopsidae; genus Triops; species Triops cancriformis. The sequence continues at coordinate 169,697 of JAHZNP010000019.1, read as the reverse complement.
ACTACCATGCTGCGTATGCTGAGCGTTCTACAAACGTTTACCTCGCGCTAAACCGGGCTAATTCAGAACTACTTTGAGGCCAAACGCCAGTGTTTATATTCGGCCTGTTCTTCTCGTTTGTGTGCTCGATATTGCTGGTGCCATATGTTTCTTAGGCATGGTTGGAGAAAAATGGTATATCCATTCGAGTCTTTCAATGTAAATTTAGAACTTTTTAAACTGAAATTTCCCTGTCGGGTTATGTTTAGGTGTTCCAGCATTAATACCATTCAACTCACGAAACCTAATGCAAAATTATTGATCCGATGTAACCCATGCCAACGGAAGCTATAGTCCTAGCAACAAAATGTTCAGTAAAAACCAAGTGAGCGACGAACGCGTGGTGATAGAAAATATACTTTATTATTTTTTATCGTCCAATACAACAGTGTGGGTCATTTTTTCGTTCAATGAATCGGGCGGGTCATTTTTTTTCCAAAACGGGAAACTTTTACAATTGTCAAAATTTTTTGATCACCGAGTCTATTCGCTTAACACAGATTTCCATTTAGAAAGGACGGTTTGATTTAACTGTCGTATCTTGGCCTGAATTAACAAAACGGATTAAAGCTTCTTCAAACCTCGTCCAATGCAGCGTCTTAGCCGTCAGCGATTATTACGCTTTTCTTGCGGTCAAATGAGCATCAATAGCGCTTGTTTGGAAATCTATGTACAGTACATGATGAACGGATGCAAAAGATACACTACACAATCGAGGAAGGATGGGGGATGGTTTTAAAATCTGTCACGGTTGGACACTGATGGAGTATTTACAATGTAGACGTAAAATGACGCCCCTTTGGCAAAAGCAAGCCTCACAAAACGAGTTGGGTGCTTGCTAAGTAGCAAAACCTTTTAATCATCACGGTGGGAATTACATACTGATCTTGATCTCCTTTACTCCACTTTTTAAAACGGATCTCTTTATAGCGATGTCCCTCTTCACGTATGTACAAAGGCAAGTAAACTACGCGGAATTTATAAACCAGTCCAGGGAATGTTTTTTTTCTGACACTTGCACACCTTCACTTCTTCTCTTCATCCTCGCTGTCGTCCAAAGGATTGCGCAAGCGGAGCCTCGTGTCTTGGGTACCGGCAAACACTTGAAGTTTGGTTGACTTGGTTGCATGTCTGCCTGTCCACGTGTTCAAACATAGGTCTTTTTCACTTTCTGAATAGGCTTCATATCAATAACCGAATTCGCGTTCTTTTCGTTGGCAATCTTGGCGGGTTGGTTGTCAATGAAATTGTTCATCTTGTTAGGCGGGATTGCACTCGGGTCCAAGTTGGCTGAATCATTCAATCTACAAAGACATGGAGAAGACACCATTACTATGTATCCAGAAACCCGTTTGTTCACCAACATGCTCGTACGGGACGCCGGGAATCTTACGTACAATCTCAGTATGTAGACTGCAAAATCATGAATACGGAACGTGTGATAAGACTCGAGTAACGCAGATGTATGGGGGCGACAAATGACATGTAGACCCATTTCTGCCGTCCCCCCCTTTCTGCAGTTCCTCACATATGACTTTCCGACGGAAGTACACGGAAATTTACTCTCCAGTTCAAGCACTTCTATAGACGCTGGATTCCTATGCCACTCAATCTTCATTCGTCTTAGCACGTGGCAGCTCTTATTATCTTTTCTTGCGAAACATAGACAGAAATTGTACACGATGAACTCACGAGCTACCACGGCCAGCACTTTCTTCTAATTGGCAATCCCCCAACCCTGCAACTAGTAACTACCTCGTCGCATTCGTCAGATTCCACTCATTGCTGAGAACATATCCTCTTCATGATGGAGGGGAAAAACACCCCCAGCTATTTTCACGCATATTTACCTGCTCAAATTCCGCTGCTCCAGTCCAGAGAATCCGCTGTTGTATTCCCCGATGCGACATCGCCGCGAAAATACCAAGCCTCCAATGAATCCCAAAACCAAAGCGCTGAAGCACGAAACCACAACAGCAATGGTGAACGTTTCGGCCGAATAAACCGTTGGCGTACCTTGAGACGCACTCACTTTGGGTCCTGTTGGGTAGAAAAAGAAGAGAAGAAAACCAATAATTAAATAACATAAAATACGGATATTAGACGCCAACAAGTTGAGACCAACTTGTACTCTCTAGTGCATTAATCACACGCTCTGTACAGTTTTAAAAACTTAATCAGAAGTTGGACGGATTCGTATGAAAGAGAAACTCTGGGAGAATGGAGAAGACTAGGCAGAGCTTTGCAGACGTGATTTGTAACCAAGAAAAGGCCTTCACGGAATGACGCTGGCCCTGGAGTCTTTTTATTGCTAAGAAATACGAAGAACGCAGCTGCACTTCTCTGATCTCAAATACAATATACAAGGGGCCCTTTCTAGCAGAAAAGTCCCTTTACCTTTCTTGCTTGCCATTCTAGAAGGGCAAGGTTCATAAAAGGATGCATCGCTTAAGAGTGATTTAACTTTTTGCACTGCGAAAATTTGCCACATGACACGATACATTCTAGTCCATGCATTATTCCTCTCTTGGTTTCTTTTTTTCCCCTCGCATCCAAAGCTAGCGTTTAATCTTGACTGTACTGCAAATCTGTTTCTCATAGCAACGAAATACTCCATATATTTTTTTTTGGGGGGAGGGGGAGAGCCCGCGTAGGCTTGCGCCTATTGCGGTAAATGGTCGAAAAAATATACAATGAATTTAAATTGATACTTTACAGACCAAATACTCCAAATTATTGTACAGCGCAAACATAATGGCTGCAGTTTTCTTTAGTTCACCTTCGATCGTGCTACTTTTATAAGATTTGTTTTCCTAGGCGCAAGGAAATAAATTTCTATCAAAGGCCCAATCATAGTCTTCTTCCTTCTTCCAAGAAAATGCATTACTGAGAGCAGGAAGGTTAGGCGAGAGAAGTTAATTAGTGTCTCCTCTTTTTCCCACCTAAGACGAATGGTTCTCACCTAAATAGCGATCGCATTTTCCCTGTGCTTCATTCACCCCAACACGTCAAGTGTACGATTAATAAAAGCAAATCTAACTGCAAGAAACGTTACTAATTTGCATGTCCCAGAACACGTTCTTTCAGACTCGGGGCACACAAAGACCACTTCCGCCTGCATTGCCCACGTGCTCCTTTCCATTTTTTTCTCTCCCGTTTTCAATCTCTTTCCTATCTTCCTCTCGCTGTCGAGAAACGCGAGCACTTTTGCCCATTTTCAATTCACGCCTGATCAATTTAGTCGCATGACACCATGCAATTCGCTTTTCGCAAACTTACATTTGAAGCAGAAAGGCTTAGAAAATTACACGACACTACCTATCACTTCGCGCTTAGCTCAAGTCGCCTAAAATCTTGGGTTGACATCACTCATCTTAATAGGGAACTTATCAGCCAGATCAAACCTCAGCCTTTCATTAACTCAATCAAATATCGCACTGGCAAATCAGGACGTAGACAAGCGACAAAGCACGGGAAACTGTCTCCAGGAAGGACGCAAGTCACGTGCCAATTAATTACGGTTACTACCGTAGATATTAATTGCCGTTTAGGGCGACGTTGCTGACAGCGAGCAAGCTGCGTGCTAAAGCGGATTAGAAGTGCACGCCAAGAAATTAGTAGCAACGGCGGACAAAGTGCCCCAGAGACCTGTGCTTTCTAATCATCGATACAATCCAAAACGCACCGTCTTCCCATTACGATAAAATACCAAAAAAAAAATAAAATACGACACATAAAGCGAAAAACGACCAGCTCAACGGAGCTGACACAGAGCGACGAGTCTTTGTTCGACATCTGGGCTAAAATTCTGAACAGTACACGTTCGAAAAACTCGACACTTCTGGCTTACCTGCGTTAGGGTTTAAATCGTTGTCAAGCGAGTGACCGTCATCTGGATCAACGGCAAATGATCGTCTGTCATCGACAATCACATTCGTTTCAATATCCAACTCCTCATCAGACACAAACTGACCGCCTACACACAGAAACAGCAACAGGAAAGATACACTTTAGTACTTGGAAAAACGACTCAAAAAATCATCAGTCGGGAGGTGCCACCATCACCACACATTCACGCCCCCTGACACGCCGCAGAAAATTTGAGAATTCGCAAGAGCAACCCGTTTCGCAGCCTCCTTTCGTGGCCAAACCCTTTCCAGACATTTCCAACTTGTTTAAATTGGATTTGATCACATCCCGTAACCCCCAAGCCATGTCTCCTTGCACACCACACCCCCCGCCAATCAGACGAGCTCATGCTTTCGAAAATAAAAAGGTCGGTTTCCATATTAGTTAAGTTTTCTCTCAAGTGACAAATATTTGCGTGGTTATGGAGAAGACTGACACCTTATCATGCAATATACTTCCAGGCGTGACTAGTTCCGCCTTTTTTCTCTCCCTCACTCGCTGGGAAAAGCACCCTGGGTACACATAAGGTTTTTAGCAAGACGGCATAAATGCCGTAAAAGAGAGAGAAGAAAAAGGGTAAGCTGTAGTCGATGTCGCCAGGCACTAAACATGCGTAAAGGAAGCATACTAGGGAAATAAATTGAGAGAAAAACTAGCTGTCATTCGACAAAGGGTGTTAAAAACAGTTTTTTTTCTATTATGGATGCATTTGTAATACCCAATGTACGACTGTTGTGTTGGCTAGGCATCGGAGCAGGGGGAGGAAGAGTACTCATGGGCTGTGAAGGAGTGGTCATTGGAACGGTGCTTTGAGCGCTGGTCGAGGACGGACACTCGGGACACAGACAAGGTGCGCAAGTTGCAGCGAGCACAGGCTCCGACACTGAACAAGACAACCCAACAAACACAAAAGTTACGATCAAGGAGAAAAACTACACAAAAAAAGCAGCAGGTTCTGGGCCTAACAGCACATCTGGACAAAGCGTCCACTCTCACTTCCACCCCCTTGAAAGCTTTAATTATTTCTCACTCGAAAAAAAATCTCCCTTTCTTTGGAATTACTGCTATTTCAGATTAGATTACTTTCGCGGAAAGAAATGAAGCAAAACCCCCACGGAAGTTCCTTTGAAATGTTGCAGCAAAGACCCACCCACTAATTACCCTAAATTTCTCGAAATGCGTAACTCATCCGTCTTTCTTAATTGCAACCTTTGCTTTCTAATAAGCAACTGTACAGATTTTAAGGTACACAAGGACTTACCTAAGAGCGTTGTACTAGCAACGGTATCACTGCTGCTCGTCCAACCTCCTAAAAAAGGCGAAAGAAGAAAAACTGTTACAATTTCCGCAACTCGGAGCCTGCACGCGCAACAAAGTGGGTGACAAGACAAGAAATGAAAAAGAAAATTGTTGAAAAATTAAATACAATATTTTTTTAAGAAAAGGAATGAATGGAAACTTCGCGGTATGGTTAAAATAAGACAGAGGACACACTTGACAGAAGAAAACGCTCTTTGTTCCTTTAAAACGACATTTTTTCCCTAGGATACACACGACCGGTCAGAATAAGAATAAAGAGAGATGATCCGGTCTTTATAGATTTTCTCGAAGCTTCTCTTAAATCGTCTTACCGTGAGTCTCGGGGCATTCATCGGACACTCCGTTGAGGATATCTTGAACTAATGAGGCCCGCTCGCCGGGAACAATGGAATTGACGGGCACGCAACGAGCCGTGGCCGGGTTCCATGCACAGTAAGGGTCCTGAAGTTTGACACACTCCCTGTTTTCCGACAACGAATGTATCCATTAGTTAAAGACTTAGCGGAATCCTCGGAACTGCACCAGCAGTGTCCGTAAAGTTAACAACTTACGCGCAGCTTGTGATGCGAAGCGTGTCGCACCGATGGAGAGGAACGCTCTGGATTTCGTCGTCGGAAACAACAATAAGCCGCGGACTGGCTTTGGGGGACGAACGCACGATCTTCAGATTCATGATGGGGTTTTCGTCTTTCAGTACTTGGACTTCTTCAATAATAACCGGCTTCACACGACTAACAGAGTCGTACGCCTCCACGTTTAATACGCGGATAATCTTGCCCTTATCTACAAAAGACGCAATAGATTAATTCTTGCGATTGGAGTGAAAAAAATTAAAATTTGGCTCAAGCCCACAACGGTACATGGCACGTCGTAAACAAGTGAAATCTAAACACGGCGAATGCATGCAAAATTTGGCCAAAACGTGCTTCTTTCGCTGAAACGTTAATAACTACTCAGCGTGTTTTCCCAAATTATTGATTAAAATTTAATCTGGCATCCAAACAGGCTAGGCCAAGCGTGCTACGGAAACAGTTGCCGTAGTCGAACGAAATGTAGGCAGGAAACCGTTAAGAGTTGGCCAATATTTACCTGTTCCGATGACGAGCACATCGTACGTTTTCCCATCCAAGGCTCGTACTTGGGGGTCGACCGCAATTTTGGTAAACCGATGCCTGTACAGGACGACAAACAAGTAAACACACGTGGCTTGAGTATTATGGCAAAGAGCTTAGGAAGCAAAGAAACCTACTTAAACGACGAATGGGTCAGAATGGGTGAACTATAAAAGGGCGGTACGGCTTCATCCATTAAGGAGTGTGATTTGATAAAGTTGAGAGTAAGCTCCGGTAAAGTTCGGGAATCGTTCACACACTGGCCGGGTCTGGGCTCGGGGACATCAGCTGGGTCTACGGGTAACCAGTTGGAGTTCAAACTGGCTTGGTCCTTGAATACAATTAATAAAGTTAGTCCGATATCCCCCAACTAGTTTTCGTTCGTTTGCTGTACCTTGAATTTGCCTTCAAAGACATCCAACATATCTTGGAGACGGAAAGCACACACTGCGGAACCTTGAATCGAGTTGACGGGCGTGGTAAACACTCCGTAGATAAGCCGATGCGACGTATGACCGTACGTTCCATCAACAATGTCACTCGTCGACTCTGAGTACCGTAAACAAAAAATGATACATCTTAATACATATTCTTACAGAATAAAATTATAAATCGTCACAACTTATTTAAAAAAAGTCATAAAATTATAATAAAAGTCGTACAATCTTAAAAACTTACGGATTTCATTAAAATAGAACGGATAATCGCCAGGAATGGAGCAATTTAACCGGGACTTCAAGAAAGAAGTAAATCGACTCGCCCATCGGTGGTTCCCGCCCTTATCGTTTTTACACACGCGGGCTACACGAGAATACACAGACTACGAAAGACAAAAATGCGTGAAAATTTTTAAATGATTTCCTTAGTGCCATTTCTCACCTTTCCACAGTTCATGTACTCCACCGCCGTCTCCCGGAAGAAAAAGTAAACATAGCCTCCATCCGCTATCGAGTTCACAAAGCTGGGTGCTGGGAATGCACGACGCCATTAAATATCAGGACTTGTTTGTCAAACAGATTTAGTTACCATTTAAATGTTTGAGATCATACTGCTCCGTGCGTAGGGGATCCCTATAGATCAAAGGATCCAATCCCGAGAAATCCGACACGGTGCCCGAATACAGCTCTCCATCTGCGTAAACACGGCAGTTTAATAAACATTCCCAGAGGTACTGGTGACTACTATGCTAATGTGTACTAAACGTACCTGTAAAAACGGCAGTACTATTATGGCTGGGGTCATACGGACACATCCCTTTGCCGGCCATTTCTTTTTCCACATTCACATCTCCGCCCTGGGCCAACCAAACAAACATTAGACTTTTATTACTTCCTAAGAAGGGAAAAAAAGAAATGGCGACAAAATGGCCCATACCTGGACAGTGTACCGCCGACATAATGGGTTATAAGCATTCGTTCCGCAGACCAACATGGCTTGTTCATTTATCTTTGCCAGCACTCGGATATAGTTTTGGCAATCATCTTCGGATTTTCCTTTCATGAGGCACATGTCGCGGCTCTGTGAGCTGGAATACCATTCCAATCGCTACAAGTGTGAAAAGAAATTTGGCAAAATATTAGTCACTTTTCAACAAAAGGATTCACAAACGAGCGTGCATCTCCAATGTCCTCACTCAGCCAACACTTTTCTTACCACCTTTCCCTTCTTCCTCTCTTCTTCTTCCTTACTTTAAACTGAAAATCTTCCGCGCTTTTTATGAAAAATAGTGAAATAAAATAACTCGGGATTTTCCAAGACAACGGTAAGCTTACGAAACTCGGCATCGTCTGTTCAAACTTTTCATCAAAATGGAGTTTGGGTTCTATATTAAGAAGACAAAAAATGCACACAATTCCACTTTTTGCGTTACTGGAGACATGGATCGCCCAGCGATTTAATCGCTCTCCGAAAACCTTTTTCTTCAAAATTTTACGAATTTTGTGGCGAGCGCATCCGCACACCAAGATCAATGTTTGCAAGGTACGTGCCTCGCATAGAAGCAACTCATTAACGCTGCACTCCGCCTTAAACATTAGTTTTTTCCATTCTAACCCCAGTGCTTATTTTCCATTCTTTTTTTCTTCAATACTGATCGCAGACCTTTTCTGATTGTATACTACCGCGGTTATGGTTTACATTATTAAAGATAAGGTAATAAAAAAGTTTCATTTGACAGTGGGAAATGAGATGCGCGTCCTCCTATTTTTTTTTCTTCTTAAGTTCCTTCGTAGATAATGGGAATATAACCTTCCCCCTTTTCCCCAGCGAAAAAAAGACTCGTATATTCTTTCTCATATCTTCAGGCTACAAAAATCTGATTCACCCGGGTCTGAAGTTAAAACAGTTTTGTAGCAGAGCGATCCACGAGAGCCGAACAACCGCTTGCCAGTCATATATAGTTAAACGCTGGCAACGTTGCATAATAATGAGGGCTAGCTCGCTGACTTCCAACGAAAAGCGCTCCTAAACGCACGTTTGTTTTTTGGCACGATACAAAAGACCGTTCGCTCTATTCCGCCACACGACTACATTCGTGCTTTTACTTTCGGCAAGCGCGCAAAAAAAAAACACGAAGGTGACCTTTTTCAGCGTGCAACTTTAAAATCCCCATTCAATGCGGAAAAATGAACAAAAAAGCGAAACAAAAAGAAAATACAATTTTAAAAAATCAACGGGTACGTCAGACTGCAAGACAATGCATATAAAGTCTCCGAATGCTGTCTGTAACTTTTAATGTCGCCCCAAAAACCAGTTTGGACCGCGCAGTCAGCCAGCAAACCAGAAAATTGCAAAAGAAGGCAAAGCAGAAAAAGGCTCACGTGACATGACTCAGCTACGCGGAAGCCGTTTTCTGATTTGCATGTTAATGCTGTTCCTTTCCAGTAACACGTAAATGACAGTAGTAAAGCGAAAGTAAAATCACGGTGACCGATTAACCATTACCAAAAAAAAAAAGACGGACTTGTTCGACCATTATCAACAACCAGTGGGATTTCCTCGAAAATGCTCCCAGAGCGTGGAAAGAAAAATGTGCTAAAATTATGCATATAGCCTTGATGTTATACTCAAACGGCGCTTTTGGGAATAAATCTGGCTTGCGTACAAATCAAAAGTCCTCAAGTCTGCCTGCGTATAATTTCATCGCCAGAAACCTGCTTTTATAGGACTATTGTAACGCCTCGTTCGCCTCTCGCTGAGCAAGTAACATGCTGAAACAGGTGAATATCATCTGCAAGCATTACGAAACAGTGAGGAAAAGTGAACAGGTGTGCCGCCATTGTGTTTGACCTTCAAAGCCTGCGAAGGAAGCGTAATATACCCCAGCTTCAGATATATTAAAATCACCGAACCGAAAGCAATGAGACGCTTCATTGCATTGATAAGTGAAGCACCACGTTAATCTATTTTACATAAACTTTCCCATTTTGTCTCGCTGCCCATTAGCTTGTCGAAACTTCTTTATTAAGGCCGCTTCAAAGACGAAACTATTACACACCAATTTTGGGAGAAACTGGTTATAAAAATGCCACATAGTTCTTACGTGAAATGTTGCACATTGTTTACGTAAATATATTGCAATATAAGTCAACCATGAACTTTGCTCACATTGATTTGTACGAAGACGAACAATAACACAAGTTGATTCGTTATCGAAAACAAAAGAAAAGGTACCGGCCATTTCACAATAAAGGCTATTACTCTAATACGTGACAATCGCACCGTCTCAGTTTCAAGTAAGTGATCAAGTCCAACATTGGGGTTATCATGACTGACACACTTTTCCCCTCAATTTTCTACGTTTAACGTCGGGACACATTTCGCCACTTTTGCAAACTGGTGAAATGGTTTCAGAAAGGACAAAACCCTCATCAGGACCAGTCTCTAAGCCATGTCCTCGAGAAATACTACTTGTCCTATGCAGTAGGCAGGTTTTCGAAGGGATGGCAGAAAAATCAAAGCATTAGTCCCCGTAGTCCACGCACAATTTATTATAAAACTATCGGATCCTTCGCAGGTAAAAAGCTTAGGGCATCTTGTTGGCAAGCACAAGACGAATGAGCCCAGTACCTTCTACGGTCGAAGTTAATTATGAAGAAGCTTCTCTCCTATTGTCATAGCCATTTCGGGTGATTTTTCGCTCCTTTGTAAGGAGAAAAAAAAATGAGCTCTGCTATGCAGCAAGCCAAGTTCTCGCTTACGGAGGATTTAGGGTTGAAGATTAATGAAAGGAGCTAGAAAACACGATGCCCAGCTCGTTTCGTAAAACAGAAAAAAAGCGCGTCGGACACCGACGAAACCAAAGCCTTAGCTAACATTCCCGTCTTTCCGAAGAGTCAAACAGAGGAAAATATTTAAAAATAAATGAATAAAATGCAATAAAAAATTATAAAATTTAGAGTACAGTTTAACAGTTTAAAGACGAACCACGTCGATTGTTCGTTGTATTAAATGTAGAGTAAAAAACACAATACAAATGATAAAAGATTGAGTAGAAAAATTAAATAAAAAGATGAGATATACAGTCTAAAAAACAAACAAAAATACTATAAAATAACGAAAAAGTAATACCAATAGCCGAAAGAAAAAAATAATATATGGAAAAAATGGTAAAACGTACCTTTTCAACATTTTCGGTCATATCACGTAGACTGATATTGTATACGATATTCCTGGAAGGACAAGAAAGTGTTTGATCAGAAATGTATTCACAGGGCACCTGGTCGAATGTTTCAAGGGCAACGCGAGCACCATTAAAAATAACCAAAATAAAAAAGAATTCATTTCCCTTCCACGCACTCGATCCAGAAACTCCCAAACTCGTTTTTACTCCACCTTATCTCCCAGGGATGCAAAGAAACTTAATGGACAGAATCCAGCTGGTAAGGAAACGCAAGTCTTGTATGTGTCAGCAGCATCATTGATTCGCTATATTCTTTGTCGCTTTTACCCTTGAACACACGCCAAGAAAGACAGGTCGTTGGCAGGAACCAATCAGACACCTTTCTTCCCGAGACGCAATGCACTGTACTAGGGAAAACATTTAGAAGTTCATTACCTGGCTCCCACCAGTAGTGAATCCCCGTTGCTATCCAGGAGCTTGAAATGATCCGGATGTGATTCATTGCCTTGGAACCGCAGCACTTCTTTGGGATCTAAGGATAAAAAGCAGAGGAGGAAATAAGGGGAAAATTAATCTTTGCATTGGCAATCATTCGAAAAGATGTAGTCAACGGACAAGTTTTCATTTCCGACAGAGCTCCCCAGATAACCATCAACATAGGGATGTAAAAACGGGCGGAAGTCCTTCAGTGCTGAACGTTGCATAGTTACGTGTAGTAACGAAGAAAAGACCCCGATAGAATGGCACAGCATGATTCATGCGTCCCGAGTCCGATTGTTAACCTGTGCTGGTTACGTTGCTTAATGCATGCCTACTCGACGAGACCCTTTGGCTTTTCTCTCCATTTCCTCTTTTAACACCCTCCTCCCCTCGCCAGTAACAAGCATTGTTGGCTCGCTTTTAGAGGGGAGGGAACAACGAACTTAAAAGTTTGGGTAAGCACTGTTCTAATTACTAGGGTCGCTGGGAACCTGGACTGGGCAAGTATCGAGCTGTTTACCCAGTTTGTTACATTAGTTTTTTTTTCCGTTGTTACTCTCGTGGTTTGTATAAACACTAAGCAGGAAGCAGCCCATCTAAGCCATCACGCGCCATATCATCGCCAAGATGTAGCAAACAAAGCTAGTTTGTTGCGCCTTTAATTGCACCAGTGAGCCGGAAATCAGCCCCGGTTTCAAATCTTACACTATTTTATAGACGACTGCCCTAATTTAAACTCGCACTTGTAAATTATTACTTCCTCATTGGTCATACAACGATCATAACTGTATCAAGGGAAAGTCACACCCGAAATGGCTCTTTTTAGGAAACCAACTGTTTACGTGGGTGGTTTGCCACTGGCTGGCTCTTGTTTTTGTTGAGTTCAAATTTCCTTTACTACTGCTCGTTTCCTCTATTTTCCAGAAAACATAATTTATGAGGAAAAATAATACATGAAAAGCATGTGGACAAATGAAAAGGCAGAATAACATCACAAAATATAACAAAACGTAATATTATAATAATTTAAAAAATAATGCAAAATGAATAGAACATTATAAAAGAAGTGAAAATAATTTACGAGTAACAAAGAAAAAATAATGTAATAATGTATGAGTAATAAAAAATAAAAAATAATTTCTGAGTCACAAGAAAACACACAAATAATGTATGAGCAACAAGAAAAAATAAGAAAGGTAAAAAGAAAAAATAAGAAAATAGTATCACGAGAAAATATATTAACACGAAGCAAGAACAAAAAAGAAAGAAAAGAGAACGCGTTCAACTGAAGAGAACAAAGGTACCTTCATTTATTTATTTCACTCTTTCAAACAAAGACATTGTTGAGAACGCATTACGCAGTCTTTTGCGCTAAGATCGAACTTACAGACAATAAATGGCTGAATAGAAAAGGAAGCAAAGCAGACAAAATGTGTGGCCTCTGGAGGTACAATTGTAATGCTAGGCTGGTACGACCGAATTTCAATGCAAGTTTGGCAAGGCGTAGCCAGTTACAACGGCAAAAATTGAGTAAAGGCAAACCCCATAAGGATCCCGACTTACAGTATACATGTAAACAAAACCTTTAAGGGAGGTAACCAGTTTCTCGCACTGTGGTCCTGCCAGAAGCGTTAAATTCGGCCAGGTCAAATACTCCCGCAAGAAGGCCCGTACTCTTACTGAGGAAATGAACGGGACTCACGCCAATTCTTACTCTTCGACGTCGTCAGTCGTCACACGCGACACACGAGACGCCATGGCACCGTGGCGCTAAAAAAGCGCCGAGTTCTGCTTGGAAAACTCCCAGAAAAACTCCCTTTCGCCTTGATCCATTTGCGCTGTTTCATTCTAGACACCCGTCCGATTGCCAAGCCAGCGTCTAATGAATGCTACCAGGGTTAGGAAACTTCGTGTTTTGACATCGTCTCTCGCAATTAATCCCCTTTTGCGCTCCTTATACCTCTTAATCATATTCTCCGGGCAGAATTTCAAGAAAAACTCACCGTTCTTACAAGCCAAGCGCTCAAAATTTCCAAGAGGACAGCAAAAACGTGTGTAGGTGTTTAGAAAACCAGTTCCGACAGGAAAGACCAATGTGGACACCATTTCTCATGAATTTCAGTTACTCAACATCACTTTCCCGAAAACAATGAAGCTGGAGCCAAAGTTGCAGCGACAAGTAGGAAGATCCCGGTCAAATGATCCTTCAACATCATTAGCTATCGTGCCTCTCCATCGCTTACCAATGATTTTTTTTTCTGCCGTCTCACTTGTTCAAGCTTTCCCAGCTCGTCGGACATTATCCCGTTCGCGTCAACTACATCCTGCTCTAATACGTGGTATAATTAGCAATGAGTAGGCCCGCAGGCCCTCGTCAAAAACGCGCTCCCCAACGCGAGCGTTATTTCCTCCCCATACGAGTACCGTAATTCCTTTTTGGACAAAAGGTAAATTCTGGCTATTTCGCTGGAGCAACACATTCCCAAAGCGCCGAAACACCACACACAATACACGCAATTTTAACTGGAGCTGTATGGCACCCCGGTTCATCTAGCGGTACTTAAACCTCATCACGTAAACCGTGAAGAATGCGATAATAACGAACAACGACACATCCCAGACCCCCACAGTAGCCATTATGTCTCACCGTAGAACAATCGGGCATCTAGTTCAACTTGTAGCAGGTTTTTATTCGTATTTTTATTTCTCTCTTTCTCTCTCAAATACTCGGGGTTGTTAGCATTTCTCTCTACCCCGAAAGCTTTTCATCTTCCTTTAGATAAGAATCACCTAACGTCTTTCTTATAGCAGCAGTGGATGTGTCCCTACATTAGTTCTCTTTTATCTCTCACGTGAAGAGAGACCATGAGAGCCGAAGCCACATATATAACAATACGAGATGCATCCTCGGCTGAAAATGGTCCTGCATACATTATTACATTGTCGGTGGCTTCTTACCTGAGCTAGTGGGCCAACCAAAAGGTTCTTCACGTTTTACCTTTTAGTTTCGCTCGCTCGAAACGCCTCCTGGTCAAACTGGCCCCACAACAGTCCCCCCTAAAACCCAAGGCCAAAAACTCCTTGGCGGAGTTACCACGACCTGGAGGGAGCAAAAGCTTGCCAACCCACCCCCAAGGGAGCTTCATTTACACACCCTCTCAGCGGACGGTCACGAACCTTGTTGAAGGGCAGGAAGGGAGGGCCCAAGGAGGTAAACGCGTCTCCAAGACTTGTTCTACCGATGCTTTCGACCTGAACCAGCTCCAACTTCCCTCTGAGGCCATGGCTTTCTGAGCTTATGACGAAAGCATTGCTAGACGCCAACCCTGCATGACGCTACTTAAACTTGTCCGCTTACTTTATATGTAAATGTGGGTATTGTTTGCATAAAATGGAACGATGTTCTTCCGCGGTCTCGACGCGACTTTTTCTTAGGCTCGGTTGCATTATACTCGTTACCAAACTATTGTACTGTTGGCTGAATTCAGAAATATAGGCTGTTACTCAAAAGGGAGGGCGGCTCTACTGCTTCCTAAGGTTTGTCGATGTTTAGCAGGTGTTCCAAGTGCCCAGTAATTCGCGTATCGCCACACCTTGTCTTCTTGTAACTTTTAGAGACAGGGAGGTTCCCCCCTTTGAAAATCTTCCTACCTGGTGTTCCTACTTAGCACCCACCTTTAAGCCTGAAAAAGCCGTTGCCAGGAAGTCCCGAAAACCAGATCTAGTACCATTCAGCTAAAAGCCTTTCCCGACTCGGTTCCAAACTCTTACGGACCAATTTGGGAGCTTGAACAACGTATGGCCGCGAAAAAGCTCGAAAAAAAGTCAACTTCGCGTTAGTCCCTATTCTTATAAGCCCTAAAGTGTACAAAAATGCCCCTTTTTGCACCACGATACCTCGAAGGATCTGTGGCTCGTAGCTCAAGAAGGCTCGTGGTTCGAAGCCAAGGCACGTTTCGTGGTAAAAATACCTTTAATCGCCTTCTGGTATAGGAGTTCCTCGACTGTTAAAAGTTTCGCCACCACAAAACGCTCGCTTTTGAAACAACACGAACGGAATTGTGTAATACATCAGCGATCGGCCAACAGTTCAATCACCAATGTTCAAGAATTAGGAGAATAGTAATCGAATTTACATAAAGGACGAGACGAGTTTCTGTCCTATCGTGGCCATCTTTTCGGTAAGCGTGTCAACGAAACGCTGACGAGCTGAAATTTTGTCCGCCCTAAGATTTTCAGTTAGCAAACGCAATCTTACAAGCAGGTCTACCCAAATCAACTCCACAGCGTTTAGCACCCGCTAGATAGCCCAGACTCCCTTAACGTGTCGAGCTCCTTCCACTTTCTTCACCTCCTGGCATCAAGATAAGCTAAACCCGTTTTTCTCGTTGGGTTCCGAAACGGCGTTCCCTTTTCAGACAACTATCAAAAGCCAACTAAAACACAAATACGAAACCAGTGCCTTGTCGTCGTCTTTTCTAGAACAAAAGTCGATTTTTTCGGCTCTCCTGGTACCCAACCAGGGTTTCTTTTCTTCCCCGAACCCTCCACTGTTACTACCCCACAATTTTAATCAGTTTCAAGTCTTTGGGCAACTCTCGAAAGCAGGTGTTTAAAATTGGATTCGTCTTGTACTGAAAGACAAAAAAATATATAAAAAAATATGAAGGGGTATAACAGACAGTCAACAAGCGAATGGCTTCCAACGGGATCACTTTTCAGTTTCTCTTTTCACGTAATGTCTTTTAGAAATCCTGGCTTAATCACCGTAATGGGAATCTGGCTAGTTACAACGCGAATCGGATCTTCTAAGCGCCTAGGACAATAGCAGACTTGACTCGTGATCTGGGAACAAGAAACGCTTTGTTGGTGTTGCACTTTTTGCCTAACAGCTCACTTAAGCCGTTTTATCTCTCTCTCTCACAAGTAGCTTGGCGTTATTTCCCGTTTTCCCATGTCAAATCGTACAAAAACTCACACAGTTAAGGAGAAAGCGTCCAACAATTTGTTGGCCACCAAACATTCCTACCAAGCTCATATTTTGCAAGCCCCCTCTGATTCATTGTTATATCGCCATGTAAGCTGCGCATTCCAGCTCACCTAACGGAAGGATTTGCAGGCAGACAACATTCTTCGGTAGCATTCTACAGAGACGGCTTTTCTTTACCAACAATGGATCTAAAGACGATCGCTGTATGTGCTTCGAGCTCCCCAAGCCGCTCAAGCTCTAAAAGCACGGTAGTTAAAAGGACGTGACCAATGCCACCAGATTTCATCCCAGGGGCGAGAAAAAGGCAACACCTCGTCCATTGCAGCCGCTAACCATTTTCGGTGAGTTGTTAAGTGGTGGTAATGTAGAGTTGGACCAGCCAAGCGCAGCGCGTACTTTAAAAAAGTCTGAATATGCAACTTCCTGTTGTTACCCCATGAAGTTCTCATGTGCGCAGGGCCCAACAATTCCCTCGTCGCTTCTACCTAAACACCGAAACCATTTTCGCTCTGGCTGGTCGTACTACGAGTGTTACGCACGTGCCCGGCGTCAATTAACGCGACAAACGCCAAACCATCCCTGTCACACACGGTGAGCACAGGCCGCTCTGTCAGCGCCAAAAAGGTACAACAAGCCCACATCCATGTTTCGCCCCCATATCCCTCGTTAGGACAAACGGACTCTTCAGTTTCCTCATACAACCCTTTTTGCAATTGGTTTGTCTGGCCACCACATGCGGCTCCGCTCCAAACTGCCCCAAATCTTTATTTGGCACACGCATTTGTTTCCCATAAGTTTCTCCTTCCACTAGAATATTTCTACTTCCACCAGAAATAAGTAAAACTGTAAGGAATAAATAAGTAAAAGTCTCAGGAATAAATAAGTAAAAGTATAAGGAATAAATAAGTAAAACTATAAGAAATAAAATAAGTAAACCTATAAGGATTAAAATAAGTAAAACTATAAGGAATAAATAATTAAAACTATAAGGTATAAAATAAGTAAAACTATAAGAAATAAAATAAGTAAACCTATAAGGAATAAAATAAGTAAAACTATAAGGAACAAAACAGTAAATAATAAAAATACAAGAACCAAGATAATTTTAACAAATGTAATCAAATAAAACTCCAAAAAGCAACGAGCTGATACTGAAAGTAATAAACCAATAAAGAAGTACAAGAAATACAAACACAAAGAAATAAAACAATAAAAATACAATCGGAAAGAAAAGAAAATAACACACACACCCAAAAACAATAAATAAAAGCTATCAGCAACCAGAGACACTTCCACCAAGTATTTTTATACTAGTGGGTGGATAAATAAAATGTAACACAAGTACAAAAGAAAATTTAAAGAGTAGAAATAAAGTTAGAGGAAAATGGGGGAAAAAACTGTAATGAAAGCTCAGTATTCAAGTAGTCTACTTGATTCCTCGAGGGACACGTACAGTACGTTCACATTATGAAAAGATTGTGAGAAGCTCCACGGATTACATTCTTACGGCATGCACTTCCGGTACGGTAACGGTAGAAAACTCGGAATTGAGACTCTAACCCAGGCTAAAAAAAAAACTTTGCGTGTCGAGCTTGGTGTGGTAGTGTGGGATCTTCTTCCCGGCGTCACGATATTACACCGACTGTCGGGCAATTTGTAACGTTACTGAAAAGGTTATGTCAAGAGGGCAAAGGGGGAGCTTTATAGACAAGTGCTTGACGTTCCCACCAACTTATTAACTACACTATATTCTACTAACAAAACGGGTCCATAGATCCTCCCCGGGATCTCACACTTTCCGTACGGGTGAAAACTTTCGTATGCACATGGGAAAAGTATTTCTGAAACGCAAACATTTTCGCACCTGCTTTCTAGACTTTTCCTACTGCCACTTTTCCGCTACCATGCTGGGGTTAACTTAACGTCTTAAAAACCCCTTTGACCCTCTTTACCCCGGGTAAATTCTCACTTTTAAGCTGAGCCAAGAATTCTTTCTACCTTTCCCAGTCACGGAAGCAACCGTGGCGCCTTAACTTTCTGGGATCAGATAAATTGGTACGGGTCAGGGTACGGTACAACGTCCAGCTAACATGTTCATCCAAAGTGTGTCTAGTGAGTCAAGACCACATCGATCAAGGGAGCGGAAGCCCAGTGACTCATAAAACCCACATAATTGGCTCCCTTTCTGAACTTTTACGCGCCAATGTTCTGGATTAGTTACCTATATATATATAATACCTGAGCGTTTGTCACGGCGCCCGCGGGAACTCGCGACCGTTGTTTCCTTCGGCTTTGGGACAGATATGAGGAAGTCTGAATACTAGAGCAGGAAACGGCCCCCGGAACAGACTAACCAGACCACAATCGGCGATTGTGGTCTGATTATTATTTATTATATTTTTTGTTGTGACTGGCTTCTGGAATTTTTGTATCAAGGAAAATATGCTATCGATAGCTTCCTAGTGATACCCAAGCCAGTTGTTGTGGTTTTTGAGCTTCGTCACGTGAGATCAACCAATATGCAAATTCCGTGTGGGCGACCAGCCTTCGGTGGATACCCACCAGTATCAAATTGACGGTTTTGGGGGGACGGGGTCGCCAGTAAGGTCAGGGGTGTCAATTGACGCGGGTTACGCGGATCAAAGACAGGAGAAGGACGCCAACTACTTTATTTGGGAATAACGGTCTCTTGTACCGTCCATGAAGATGCCAAGCACGAACAAAAGCTGCCGTTACCCGTATGGCTCAAGTAGGCCGAAGTAGTGACCGCCTTTTTCACTTCAGCATAGTTCCATGGACCTTCACAACAAGATTTTTTATTTGTCCTTCATTCACATAGACAACGTCATTTCTTTGGAGGTTAACTGGATTTTCCCAAACGTGCTGGTAAAAACAAAATGTAGTTAACGTATAAAGTATAGTTTTTTACACAAATGCTAAATATACATATCCCAGATTACAAAATTATAAAAAATTAAGATAATGAAGATAATGAATTATTATGAATGAATTATTAAGAATAGTTCAAAGGCATAAAGTTTACATATTACGTACAACGTAACAAGAGACATATAAGTTAGTTAAGTAAATTAACTAAAATTGCAGACCTATGACAGCCAACGTTCTTCACTTACGCTACGAAATACTTTTTCAAACTAAATTCTCTCATATCTTGATAAAAATATAATGTAACTAAAATATTACGCATTAATTATGTATGCTAAATATAAATATTAAAGGTTACAAAAATTTAAAAAGTACATACAAATTACATACATATAAATACAAAAGATATAGGAAGTATTAAGTACACTAGAAAGTCTAACAAATATTCATTAATGAGTTCAAAGATATAATGTGAATATTTTCAATAGTCTAGCAAGAAAGACAACATAGTAAAGATCCTCAGTTAATCAAAAGAACCAAAACTGCCGATCTCTGATAGCAACGTGCTTTGATCACGCTACGAAAAATCCTTAAAAAAAAAGATAAAGATGGCACTTGGCTGATTGTTTAGTGATAAAACGGCTATCTCATCCAGTCACACAGCATCACCAGCGTCAAACGTCATATGGTTGTACCACGTCCAAAACATCGAAGCAAAAGTTCGCTACCCCTTATTTACAATCTACTTTACAGCTTAGGCCAAAACTCCTCTTAGGCATTTTTCTGTCCTTGAATACACCTGTTCCCCTGCCATTTGTATACGTATATAAAGCTTGCGCTGGCTCAACATTTGCCCACCTCCTTTGGCTGCTACGTCCCTGGAAAATGCAAAAGCAGACGTTGTTTGCCCATGGGAGTTGACAGAAGACTTGAGTTCTTCGAAAACGACGCTCTTGAAACGATCCCCGTGTACACGGACTGAAATTTAAAGCATCTGTAGTCCAGCTTCATTCAACATTAAAATTACGTAAAAATTTCCCCAAAGACTAATAAATGAAGACTGACAAGTCAACAACCTCCGAATTTGCTTTCTGTCAACCTACGAGCTCTTCACAGGTTGCCCTGGAATCCCCACTACCCAGTTCTGGTTAGCACTCAAGCCAGTTAGACCAGCTTTAAAGCTGCTTGGGTATCGCTATACGAGGAATGACGCAGTCGTGGATGAATCATCCCATAAGGTTTTTTTCCCCAACTCGGTAGCTTATAAGGAATAACAAAGGTGTGGTTTAACTGACAAGTCAAACTTCAGCTTTTTCTCAATTACTACTACTACTACTACTACGCTCAAGCTTGGCTGTCTCCGGCTCCTAATCTCGGCCACTTGTGTCATTTTAAAAGTTTGAGCCCTGGAGACGATAATGATGTGTAAACAAGCCTGTTTTTCACAACAATTCACGAAACTCTCCTACGGTGGTGTGCTGAGACTGGCTGATTTTATCTGCGGAGTGTAACAGCCCAAATGGGGCGTAAAATTGTTGGCGTCTAATGAAGGTTCATTAACGATCCCGCCCCCTACCTGGCTATGGAGGTAAATTGGGCTCCAGGGGGCGCTTAACCCGCATTTTTGCTAGCTTTGCCAAGCAGAGCAACTCCACCCTTTTGCCCTGGTTCCTTGTCTGCTCTGAAAACTTTCTCTCGAGAGTAGTTTTTCCTTCCTCAAGATTTTTTATTTGCACCCAAGCTTAAGACCCCAAACCCTGCCTGTGGTCGAAAGTGAAACTATAAACGCCACACTAGAGTAATTAAAGGCGCTGGGTAAATGGCGTATACGACCTACATAGTCAACCAAGTGAAGTAACATAACGAGTAGTCGGTAACAACAGTTTTTCCCCCCCCCCCATGCAACTTGGTCATTTTTTTTCCGTTTCAACGTTTTGACGTGGTACCCAGGCCAAGGTAAGCTTGGCGCTACTATTGTTTTTTTTTATTGTCGTCCCCTCTTAAATAACCTGGTTGATTAACGCTATCATTTAATGGAGGACTGGTAGCACCTCGCGTGGTCACGGTACTCTACCCATGCATAAAATCCGCAGCAGCTCAAACTTGCCTTATTTATTGCAACCTTGGACCACCTAGGCGAACATGAGCGGGTTTGCGAGGCGAAAGCTTTATTTCCCCTAATTAAAACTGGCGCAGTGCTGGCAAGGAGACTGCGACACAAGGATAACGCGATCCCCTTCATTGTCGTGAAAGTTTGAAGCTTTATTAGCTCAAAGCAAGACTGATCGGTTTACGAGAAGTCCACGTTGATGGCGACCACGAGCCTGCAAGCCAATCAACCAACGGTTGAGTAGCCAAGGAAAGCGGTACCAGCCGAACACACGTTCAAAACTTCCAGCCATCGCATTGCAATATTTCCATGATATCGGCAGCCTTTTAAAGCCACAAAACACTTCATTTATTAATATATCTACGTGATATCGGCTGGAATAAGCCCATCTTGCATGATAAATTTCCTTTGAACAAAACGAAAATCTTATCAACTAAACGTACGACGGTTGGAAGTCTACCTGACAAAACACAGGTAGTAAAACACTCAAAAATAGGTTAAAATAAAAAAAAGAAGATAAAAGAAAGCAACACAATCGAGATATCATACTACATTACAGGAACAGATAACCGGAAAAAATAGGAATAATAAACAATAAAAGAAATAGATTAAAAAAATCGAGCTATTAACTTTCTAGACCTCTAAAACGCGTTCTTCCATAACGTGCAATGCATAATTACACTTATGGATGCAGTACCGACCCAAGTAGCACGTGTTCAATCGTTTATTTCGCTTTCCCACTTCATTACAAAACAAAAGAGACCAACAAAGGTTTTCGTAGCCCGACAACGAGCAATATCCCCCCTTGGTTCATTATTGCCATCACGAGTGTTACCTTAATGGTTTAAGCGCAAATGCGGTAACACTATTACCGCAAACGATCAAAACTTGATGCTACCACTGCCAAGACTTTAATTAACTCAGGGCTTCGAGGCTTAGCGCCAAAATCTGCGGTCGTCCCTCCTCTATTCTTTCAGAAATGAACCCCTACATCCCAACTAGGGCTAGACTCGTGAAAATTTCCGTTGGACCCTAGAACCTAGAAGGGAAGGCACACAAACAGGAAAAAGAGGCTAAATGGGAGAAAAGAGAGGACTCAATAGTAAGGCTATGCCCTGAGGCTCTGCCGGTTTCCTCTTTCTCTCCTTCTTTTCCATTTGCACCTCGCCACTAAAATGACCAAGCGGGAACACTCGTTCTCCTGTTCTAGGTGGGCCACCCTGCAGGCGAAGACTAAAGCGTACTTTCAGGCTTTTTAAAAGCCCGCCTCGAGCTAGCAACAAGTCTGTGTATCCACCCTTACCAGCCAGCCCTAGCCAAGATGAACAAAACATGGCTTCAAGGTGCACTCACCTTTGGCTCGTCCGCTAGCCACTACCAACCAACGCTGGGTAGCGAGAAATAACGCTCATGATTATGCACGACTTCGCCTTCACGAAATCAGAGACAGTTTGACGAATAAAGAGAGCGACACGACCACCCTTGTTTCTGCCTATGTCACAACGTCCCAACTGTCAAGAATGGCTTCTGCGGCTTTTCGAGCCGCTTTTCAATAACTTGACGCCTCTTTGTTGAGCGATGTTTTGCAATTTTCGAAACTCGCTGTAGTTCGTCGTAAGTCCAGGTGCAAGTTCTTTTCATTGTCAAAATCAGACAATACTAAAAGTTATTCGCATGCCAAGGTATGGAAGAGCGACAAACATGTATTTGTATTCATAGTTTACTGAAAGTTGCGTACAATTAAGAATGATTAGGATGGCATGAATTTTTTCCCTACTTTGCGCCCATGGGCAATGAATACTATTACAGTTAAAATTTCGGGGTGGCAATAGATTTTGGACAGTTTCGGGAGTTTAAGCTTGATTTGCTTTGGGCAGTGATTAAAAATACCAATAAATTATTTATCTAATTAGAAGTTTCAGGCCACTGTATACTGTTATCTTATTTTAGATTCCCTGAATGGGAGAAACGAGGAGACTGTTGACGATTTTTCCAGAACTATTGCACATTTTTCGACCAAAATTCTAGAATTAATAATACTTGGAATCTAACGTGGAGAATTTTCGAAATTTGGCATCTTGGGAAAAAAGTAAACAAATTCTTGAACAATTATAAATTACCTTTGACTTTTTTCAAAAATATCTCTTCGTAAGATCCTGGGGGTTATCAATCAAAACTTTACTGTCAAAATGACCAAGAAACATTGAGTCGTAAATGCAAAATCGTCCACGCAAGTGTTCCACGGTATCGTCGATAAAAGGGCGGTATACACTGTACGGCTTCAAAATTGTAGGGTGCTTAGCTGCTGCGCCAGTGTGGTTTTCAAAGCATCGCTAGCAACTTCTCCATTCGTCGAGGTGTTCAAAACCTTTCCGAGTATCAGGCTTAACCCATCTCGATTCCTATAAAACGGCGACTAGACCTCATTGGGATACCCCATGCGTCGATTAAACTCCCAAAAGGTCAACCTCAACCAAATTACCTTTCTTCACGGACACTTCTTGCCATTTTCAAACACGGTTTTCCTAAAGTGACTGAAGCCATTGTTCCCACTCGGGGGAAAACAAGGCCTATATTGCACACCTTTGGGGCTCGTGACGCCCGACTTTTTAGATAACGCATATACATTCTAACGATTTCCTCCCCTCTAGACGTTTCTCAGCAGCCCTTGAAAAAAAAGCCATACAATACCATCGTGAGCCTCCAGCTGACCTCCGGACCCCCGAAGACCTGGGCCAAAAGGTTTTCCATCTCCTCTCCCCTTTTTTTTCCCAGGAACAATAAAATACTACCTAATTATCAAATTCGAATACTTCCCGAAACACTCCAAAACGAGCCAACCTTACTCTTTTTTTTCACCCTAAAAAAATCCAATAAAAGAATCGAGGGGATCCACCATAAACTTGTAACAGTTTCGGGGCCCCGTCATGAAAGCGAGGGAGGACTGGACGGATGGATGAGTAACAAAAGGAGCCCATTTTTGTCATCCCCGTAAGAAAGCAACGTGGAGAAAGAACATAACTTACCTAAAAAGCCTATTCTTCTGGGTTCGACATCTTCTTGCCATCCAGCTTGACAGTATCTTACAGTGAGGAGCATCACATAGACAAAGCTCCACAGGACAGCCGTCCGTCGCCTGGCCAGTGACGTCCAATTGGAAACAGCATTGTTCCTATTCCTGGTCTGGTCGCTTGCCGAGACGGTGGTGCTCCCGTTCCGCCTGTTCCGTACGAGCTTTTTCGGGACTTCCACGTCCGCGGAGTGTGCGTTTGAATTAATGCCAAGAGCAGAGTCCAAGGGGAGGCAGGCGGACATGTGAGTGGTTCCACTTGGCGCCATGTTGGCTACCACGTCGTAAGGAGTCGCTCGATGCGTGTAAAAAAAAAGTGGGGCTGCTTTCACACACCGGAGGGAAACCTCCCTCTACTTGGGGTTTGAAGTCCGTCTTTCAAAGCTTCACAACATTTTCTTTCAGGTTCCTTTTTTTTTACACAGCGACACCTGTTTCGGGGACAAATGAAACACGGAAATTAATGCAGTGGACTAAAAGGGTCAGAATCATAAACGGCGAACCGCTGACAAAGTACACGAAGAAAATAACCTTTTTTATGACACGACGTACAGTTCGCTATAAGAGAATAGGAAAGGGTGGACCAACCTAATGGAGGGTTTTATAGACGTTCGCTAGATTGAATGTAAGACCGTTTTCCTACCCCTGTAGGATCTTTTCGGGAGTCCTTAAATGTTTTTTATTTATTTTTTTCCCCGGGAGTCTTTTACCTCCTTTTGTCTCTCTTCCTGATTAATTGCCCATCGCGTATTGTTGCTAACTCGCGTCTCACGCACTGGCGCCCGGCAATGCTCATGCACGCTCCCAGGTTCTGGTTCCGAACAATACGCTCCTTACTCAGCAAAAGCTGCCCCCCCCCCCCTTTTTCCTTCCTGGTTCCTGTGCGCGCTTTTACTTTTCTTCGCACGAGATTTATTAATAGTGCTCATAGCTAATGTAACAGCGAGGGGAAGGAGCGAAGCTTATTGATGTGTGATGCACACCAGAACTTCTTTATATCCCTCTGACAGTCTATGCGTGAGAATGAAGCATCATTGGCTCCCCTAAATATTCCCATTGCCCTATAGAGAAGCCTCTGTTCTGACTCTTAAAAGTCTAGGATTTGGGACAAAAGTCGAGGAAAAACTGTCGGACGACTTGTGTCGTACAAAAACACGGTCCTGTCCGTTAGCTCTGAAAGATTGCTCCACTCTTTCTATGAATAGGTGTGAAAAAAGCGAGCCGCGGGACGCAATCATGTCACAAGACGAGCGAACTAATGAAAACAAAGTCAAAGCGCCAAAAAACGTGAACCCAACTATTTGAAAGTCATTTAGAGATCTTTTTCCTCCGGAAAAAAATCCCTGCGTTTTCTTAGTGGCGTCTGCTGTCAAGTTGCTCACTTATTTACTTTTCGACGTCTCAGCAAAACTTGGTTTAAAGATCAAGTGGGCGTTCTGTGGCAGGACCTTAACTTGAACGTTTAGCGCTGTTCGATGCTCCTAAATATAAACAAAGAAGCTGGGGGGAGAGAGTGTGCCATCTTAAAATAGTCTTCTCTAGCTTTTCTCCCCCCTCATCTTAGTGGAACTTGGAAGACGCCCGAGCTTCCAAGGGTGCATCCACCGAGACTTTCTATCGCCACGCCAGATTTCCGTCCCGTTTGTCTTTTATGGCGTGTGCGATACGAAAAGCGATAGTAAACACAAATACGTCATTGCGACGAAGGATGCCAAGTACTCTAAAGGCGTAGTAATGAGAGACGGGGACACTACCAGGAGCGAAATGTCAAACCTTTTCCTTTTTGGACACATCATCCACCGTCGTTCAAGTTAAAGTCGAGTGATCCCATATGACAATGTCCCTTTAAGCGTACTTTTCCAAGACGTTTAAAAACTGTGAAAGACTAAAAGCTTTTTCTAATTTTAGATCGTTATGGGTTGGGGGAATCCAGGCTCAAGTACATGTGGCATTACACCTGGCTGACTTGAATACACACTCACAGATTGCCAAACGTTCGTTCATGGGACTATACGTTGCCAAAATGTCCATCGTGAGACGCAACAACTTGAGTTTGGGCAAACATGCACAAGTACTTTCGCATGCACAGCCACGTTTTTTGGTTTCAGACCCCGAAAGAAAAATGAACGTCTTAAAAGAACTTTTATGCCAGGCTTGTACGTCGTTTAAAAGACTGGACTAAGACGTTGAGACTCAGGAGTATTTTTAAATATGACCGTATTCGCCAAACGGACAAAAAAAAGACTCGTCATCTTAGAAAGTTTTGGATACGCGAGCGTACAGTGGAACCCAGCAATTATGACGGAAGCTTACATGAGACGAAGCACATGCACTCACGTCATATAGGGTCGTCCACACGCAACGTCGTAAGTCACGCCAAAAATTGGTGGAAGTTTCGCTACAAGCTTTATGTCCTTGTGTCAACCCAACAGGAATGTTGCAAGCTGACGAGGAACAACTCCCTTTTTCGTCCTGGGTTATTAACTCAAAACGGACTGTAATTAAATGTGTCAGCATAATTCCAGAATCTTCTCCCCGTTAATTCACAAAACGCTGGCCTTACTACGTTAAATCCTCCGAAAAAGCTCCTTAGAATGGTTAATAATAGTGCATCTCGTGCATGGAAACCTCACCAAAGAGGATGTCGACCTTCGGATAAAATGATCACATCCAGCTGCTGGTTTTGTGAAGAAAAAACTTTTCGATGAAGAAGCCGGCGAATATCAACCTCCCAATGAGACAACTTCATGACGTGACATGTCATGCAAGGGGAACTGGTAATAATATACGTTATACGCCGCTAACCAACGCCTCTTGTTCCTCTTTCGCCCTTCTACTTTTACATCGCGCCTAAGTAGTTCGGAACACCCGCCCCCCTACGTAGTATTTTCCCTTTTTTTAAGTCCCTGGCGTTATTAGAAATCGGACCAAATTAATTACAGAAAAATTACACCCAGTCGCCTGAAAGGTTTTCCTTCTGTTTTTTTCCTCCCTTCACCATCCCATGAAGTGACCTCCTTTTCTCCATGCGTTGATTTCATTACCAAGCGCGGTTCTTCCCCGCTTAAATCCACAAGCTAATAAGCCCAGAGAAAATTCGCCCAAATTTGGGATTCCAGCCAGTGGTCCCCTAAACGGGGTCCTGGAGTTTACAACCAGCAGTCATATCGAGGGAAACCTCCCTAAAGATCTCGTGGCTACGTTGATAAGCTGGAGCTTTTACTTCTCCTGGCGAAGGAAGGGCTGTTGAGAGCCATTTACTGGGAAAACTTGTTATGGGCCTTTCTCGACTAGCCTCTCTTCCTAGGACTTGGCGATTACTGAACTTGCTCAGAAAATGTCTTAACGGATTGTGAGATAAAGAAGGGCTCCATGATACCCAGTTTCCCAACTTTGCACTGTAGACGGTACTACTTTAAACTTGAAACTGTACTACTACGTGAATGCGGTACATTCACGTAGTAGTACAGTTTAAATGCAGTACATTCACGTAGTAGTACAGTTTAAATGCGGTACATTCACGTAGTAGGGTGAGAGATGATTCAATACACGGACAATTCAATACACGAAAAATTTATCAAATAAATCGGAAAATATAAGGCTTTCTATATTTAAACAGCTTTCCAAAGTTGTAGGTCTACAACAAACCTAATCTAGAATCCCACTGGTTATCTGATTCTTGCATTTTTACAGATAAACATAGGTATTAACTACGCATCGTAATGGCTTTTTAAAGCCGTCTTCGTTAAGCTTGGTGTTGTCTCCATACTTGATTTCATAGTGTTGATAATTGCTGCTATCATTGATCGTTATATAACGATGTATAAGCACTTTATAAAAATAATGTATAATTATAGTATAGTACGCAGATATAGCGTAGACAAACTAAAAAAAAAGTTGCCGCGTATTGAATCAGCAACGATTATGTAGTATACTCTGTGGGTAACATTGTAGTTTTGCTTCGCCAATTGTTTGGGGGATGGCCGAAACTTTAACAACACGTGTAAGTCTTCGGAAGCATTTGTGTATTTTAGTGCAGCGGGCATCGCCGATGTGTGTACCTTGGCAAAGAAAAAAGAAAATCCGAACCCCGAACGTACTTCGCTGCCAACTAACAAATTGGATTGTTGGAGGTCAGGACCTTTCTAAGTTTTGAGGGCTTTCGAATCTGGAGCTTCGCCGTATCGAAAAAGGGGAAAATAAGGGATTAGGCACACCAAGGAAAATTCGTTAAAGGTTCTCGACTCCGAAGCTATGGAAATTTGCCACTCGTAACCGGAATTGAAAGTACGGTTAGAAGCGAATGGATTTACCTTTCGCTCCCCTTAATGCAGTAAAACGGCAGAAGATTTGACGATAGAACCCCAGGCACATGGGATTCGTAAAATACTTTCGGGGAATTAAGTGTCGTCGTTAGAAATTGACAAGCTTGCAAACTAAATTCGAAACTAGTACAGGACTTGACTCAATGGTGGCGTCGAGTTTCTTACCGAGGGTGCAAAACGGGTAACGAAAGCTCTGGGGGCGCCAAAGCACTTGAGACGCGCCACACTCTTGGGTTTAAAAAATGCTCACCGGAGTTATCCAAGTTTAAGGCACTAATTCTTAGCACTGGCAACCGTAATAAGTTGCGAGTAAAATCCTTCAAATAGAACACGAAATGTAATGGCAATTCATTGCTGGGTTAGAGCTAGAGCTCCCGAAGGGTAAATAAACACGATTGGCGTCGAAAAACAATCCCACGTCCTACGTACGCGCTTGCCTCCTAACGACTGCTGTAGGAATGAAAGAGAAGTCGAAGCCAAGCCAAGCCAAGCCAGGCGGTGAAATAGAAGGCGAAGTCTGTTTGGGCCCTTTGGTACGGACTGAAGTTTGTCTCGCCTCAAGCCTTGGCTTGATCCTTTACTACAGCCATCACGTGACCCCTCTACTATTACTACGCGACGGCTTGTACGCCCAGGGCATTTAAACCTGAAAAAGCCAAGAGGGGCTGGAAGGAGCCTCACTTTGCTTCTCTTGTTCTCCCTCGGCTCACTACGGTCAAGGTTTCTCGGAAACACTTTTTTGCTGACTAGTATTAGTTTTCCTGCGTCGTCACTGGTTGGTTAAGTAGTACGCTACCTACACTCTTGCTCCTTCTCAGTATCCTCATCCCAGCGCGTATACTTTTTCCAACGTGTAACATTTGGCTTCACACGTCCCCATTTATCTTCATCGCGTAATGTAAGCTTAAGTAATTAAGTAAAACGCACTCTTAATGAGGCATGTACTTACGCGGAGTGCGTTTGCCTCATTTGATATTTTCGAGAAACGGGAATTTTCAGCGTTGGCGCCATTCGTAACAACGTCATGGTTTGTACAGAAATTAACGAAAGAAAAGTAGTAGAAAGGAAGAAGCTGAAGTTGAAATTATGTAAAGTAGTGTTGGAGTATTGCTCTAGATCTCAATATTCATTAGATTTCATAAAAATGTCTTGGAAAAGTTCAGGGACCCTGGAAACAAGGGCAGAATTAGCGCTGTTTCTTACTGTCGTGCCATTAAATTAAAAGTAATATTTTAGGGAAAAAAGTCCGGTGGATTTGTATATAAGAGCGACACCATGGACAAAAAAGTGAAGAGGCTAGAATTGCTAAACTGGAAGACTACATTCAATCCCCTCATCAAGCAGTTCTACCTGAAAGTGTTGTATTGCCCTCTAGCGAAACACCTGGGTTTGCCGAATGGTCTTGAATCTTCCCTTGGCTCTGTGGTTTTCCAAGGTAGAAAGACGAGGTCCAAGAAATGACATGAAAGAGAGTCTCTCAGCAGCATATGGAGAAGCCAGGGGAAAAAGGAGATTAGGCAAAAAAGGGTCAGAGAAAACAGAAAAAGCGCTGGGCTCGGTTTTCTGATGAACGACCGAGTGCTGTCTAACTACATACGTTACCAAGCATACATGCTAAACGAATATTATTAGTGAAGGAGTTGAACTTCCAACTGGTTTTCGGCATCGCTGGCCAGTGAATAAGCAAAATTTAATGGCATGGCGAACACACGCAAGGGAAAGCAAAAATAAAATATGAAAAAATATTTCAAAAATCAAAATCATCCCATCAGGCTGCAAAAAAAAGACTACCAGTCCTGGTCTTAAAAGCATACATTTTTTTATTTGCATGAGAAAGTCCATCGTCATGGTCTAGCCGACATGCAGAAAGAGTGTAAGTTTATCTAAGATTATAATCGGAAACCCAAATTTGTTTCAAGTTTAGAGGGCAAGCAACACCTCTTGCTTACAGGGTGGGCCGTACTTTTCTCGATAAGAGACGATTTCGGTGTCCTAACTTGTAGAGATCCTTCGGATGTTGAAGCTGCGAGTCAATTTGTCAAAGGCAGAAACTTGTTTGCGGCTCCTAAAGTTTGGATCAAAATAAAAACAAAAGATCTTCACAACTTCCAAGCTAGTTTATCACTGGTTGTGTTCCACTTCTATGTTAGAAATAAGAGCTGCATCTTAAGAGCACTTTCTAATTTGTTTTACTTTTCGAGAAGACAGGATGGGGAGCATTAAAGCCCGCAGACTCTGTTGCATACATAATCCCGGGGAAAAGAATATACATATATATATTTGGTACCTTTTTTTTACTGTTTTCCCCAGCCTCGCTTCCTATCTACCTGTCTTGCATATTAATGATGACCCCACCCATACCTGGAGAGTGTTCTAATCTAGAAGAGCAAACCTGTTTCACTTTCGTGCATTTCTTGGCCAACAGCGCTCTAACCATTCACACGTTTGGCTAATCCCAGAAGGGACAGCCGGAAAAAAAACGTAAAGAAGACTTCCACGCTCTTTGAGCGCGCGATGACAAGTTGAGTCCCCATACGCATCGTCCGTAACTTCAATCGTCGGAATAATTATGCCCTTATCAAAGCTGTTGGGAACTCAAGGCTAGAAGAAGACAGTCTTTACCTTTCCCCCCGAAATCCCTCCTCGAGGACGTTTTTTACAGCAAGAAGCCAAGAGAAACGACACACTGGTAATGTTTGTCACCTGAGTGCATTCTAACCTTGTCCGATTTTCCCATCCTACTTTGGCCCTGACGACAGCTTCTTTCTTACGAGTGATGATGCTCTGTGTGGTTGTAAAAAGTTTATAGTCACGGAAAAATGTCAACCCTAATACATCAAGGTTTAAGCAGCATGAAACACATATTTTGTGCTCGACGTCGTTTCAATACGTTACAGTCAAGTTTGGGCCATCTATCACCGTTAACCACGGAACTTCAGCTTTTTCGTGTAGCGTCATTTAAGGAGTGACGCCTAGGCGTGTCAAAATGCACCTCACACATGTCGACGACCTTTGTTTATACACTCAAAGCTAGAGTTAAGTTCCTTCGACATGAATGAACCCTACAGAGACCCATAGAGACGCTCAAAACTCCACCAGCCTCTTCTTCAATGAACGGATCCGAAAAGAAACCTTCCTTTCCAAATTTGGATTTGAAGGAGGTTGGTCGAGAAGAAAAAAATCTAGCCTTTTCATGCCCTTATGTCCACACGTTCCCAACATGCTAATTAGGTGCTCAAATGGTGAAATATTGGGAGCTAAATAAGGGAGCTTGTCCGTGTGTGTGGTTCATTCCATGAATTACTTGTTTTCCCTTGCTAGGGACCTCAGGTCGATCGAAGCTACAGTACAGTACCTGTTCTGCAACATTGACATAGTGTGTGTACACTTCACCCGCCCATTACATGTAGTACGCATACGCTCGTACTATAAAATTTTGTTAGCTAGCTGGTCAATGAAGTCGTGGATAGACGTTCTGTTGGTCCAGAAAACTCAAGGAGAATGTTGAAGGGAAATAATGAGGCGAAAATTGCGAAGGATTTGTAGTTAATTAAAATTTAAAAAAATACATGCAGTTGGAAGGTGCGCTGCAAAATACCATTCGCGAGTGTTGAAATGTCCAATTAGCATTGGTTATAAGCCGAAATATGATTTTAGGATTCAGGATTTATTTTTCTTCACGGTTATTTGGTGTACAAAAGTTATGCATTCATTGAGAGGTGTCGCTGAAATTTCGATGAAAATCTCGGGGAAAGTCTGTTAAAGCCCTGAAAAAAAAATTCGTCTTGTTTTTGACACAAAGTTATACGTCGATGTATAGACACCCCACTTCTACTCAGCAGGTATAGCAGCTAATTGAGAAAGTCTGCAGATAAGACAAAAGCCCTGTAATAGCCACTATATCTACTTTCTCTGGGTTATGGCCTTTCGGATGATTTTATGATGCGCGGTAGTGACGCCAGTGCAATAGAAGGCCAACGAAGCTGCTTCTAAAAAGAACTGGTGTCTCTCTAAGTTATGGCACGAATCAGTCATCTATCAATCACTTTCTATTGTACAAATACTATTCCGTCTTCAGACAGTAGTAGTTTAAGATCGCGCGTGGATGGACGATTTAGTTCTTGTAATTACGTTTCACCCAATTACACGTGCTTGGTATTTTTTTCTTTTTGTTTTAATGAGGTGGTTCTTAAATAAGTACTACCTTTTGTCCGAGGAAAGTGCATTTTCTACATTGTTAAGGCGAAGATGAAGGTTGCGAGTCGAGGTGAAATCACTCCGTTCTGGTCCGTTTTATTAACACGGTAATTATGTCATGTGAAAAGCGGGCACAGCTAACGTGTTACCTTTATCTACAGGTGAAGAGAAAACCTGCAATCCGTTAGTACCGGGAAGGTCATGGGAACTAGGCCTTCATAGACTTTTGGAAGTTAACACACCGTAGAACACTTAACCCCGTAGTAAAAATAAAGCTATCGAAGGGAGGTAGTTTTTATCACTTGGTCGAGCCTGCTATCTTCAGCGAAACCTTTCTCGTTCTCTGTTTGTCTTGCATTTCCAATGAAAGGTGCTGACCCGTGCTAAAAGCTGAGATACTTGTCTCTATAGCATCCTGCCTCAAAAAGACCCCTAGAACGCTACAGCAGACAGCTTTTCCTGTTATCTTGAACTCGTAGACTGGAGTGGTTCACCTTTTCCCCATCTTCCGGTCCAATCAAGTTCGATTGGCAGATTTGTGTACATTGTCAACGTCCTTTGTCTTTGGGGAGTTTGTCTCAGCGTTTCAAAAATCTACCTTTAGCATTACCTTGACTGCTCTGAGAACGAGTGTGCTGCGTTTCTGCACTGTAATGTTGCGTGAAAATGAAACTGAAACGCACATATTAAGAATCGTAGGATGGTATGTTTTCTAAAGCTAAAATGCAAAGTAAGCTTGTTTTCACGCGTAAAATTATTCAGATAAAAAGAGTGCATATCATCATTCGTACAGCGAACCAAAATCTTTTCATTAAAACACTTGACATTTTCACGTGTAACACCACCAAGCAGATGGTTCATTAACCATATCTTGGGTAGTCTTTCATCATCACGAGCACAATAAACACGCTTCCAGCTGGGAATGATAGATAAAGAGTTAGTTAAAAAGAAAAAATACACCTCGTTTCTAGGCACCTTCTCCTGAAAGCCTAAAACGTTGCCAAAGTGAGAACAAAAATTAAATGAAAACGATAAATTTCCGATACCACGTTTCCATTACCGTGCACTCGGTAAAACAAAAATTATAACAAAAAACAATATTTTTTACACATTTATACGAAAAAACGAGTAGAAAGAAACAAAACGTTGCGGAAACAATTATAAATGTACTCTCTTCAATCAAGCGGATGATTCATCTTCGGTGGGCTGAGTGATGAAAATAAAACAAGACGGAGCGCCAAATGAAGGAACAAGAATAGTACATAATGCTTCCGGTACTTCCATGTGTGTATACAGTCAAGCGTTTTGTTTCACAAGTGTAGGGTAACTCAGAGTAAGAATTTCATAGCTTTTTGTAAGCCGCGTAAGCTAACAAGCCCTGAAAAGTTGGTCGTAATCATGAGATCTTAGCACAAATATTCTTCGCATTTTCAGAGAGATATCTACGTAACAGACATATTGACGGAAACTACGAGGGTGTTCACTACAACCCCTTTGAAAACTACGACCCGGAAACCGTGCTAAAACAGGTCAAAAGTCTAAATACGAGGGCGGGGTCGTTGTCTTGGCACGTGTGAGACATTCGAATGTGTTTTATGGTTTTAAGGATGACGACGAGGAAGCTCAGTTTCTAAAGGCATAACGACAGAGGAAGCCCTAGAATTTCAAATGTGGTAGTGATGCTTCCAACTCTTATCAAGTCGATGACATAACGTGGCTATATCTCACAGATCTCACGTTTTCGAAAATCGTTACTTTAATACGCATGAAGCGTTGGTCATGTGAAGCAAGTCAAACAACATAATTTCGCTCCATTCAAACGACCAGTCCCGGAGGAATATAAATAAAATTATTTTATTAACCGTATGAGAGTGATCATTCACACGTTCAGGCTAATATGCAAATGAAAGGTTAAATCAAACCCCTGGCTCAAACTATAGTTATATAGTTGAAGATCCCTACTGAAACGCCACAGTTGATGTCATATTATTGAATTTATAGCTCTGCTGGTGTGAAGTTGAACTATTAACGCACTAAAGTGCAACATCTGGCCATTAGTACCCAACATAAAATTCTCCCTTCTGTTTAGCAAATGTTCCAGTAATCTGAACTGAAACTACTGTATAGACTGCTAACGAAGCTCTTGAAATAATGTCAACCGTTCCGTGGATTGAATCTGACGTTCAGATTAACTTACGTTGCAATCGAAATTTCCCACAGAATTAAACACAGTCTCCGAAAATTCCTCCAATTGCAGAATTCTTCAGTTCCAGCTCTGTTTATGGGAAAATTGTCACATCTGTTTATTGGTTCTGCTTTCAGTTTATTGGAAAATTTAATTTATTAAAATGTTTGTTTTCGTTAAAATACGTTTGTGTAATTATTAGAAACATATTTAGAAACTTAGAAACATATTTAGTAGATATTTGAGGAATGGTTCAAATCAACTATCACCATATGAAGGACATTACATTGGTAGCTAAAAGACACAATGTATTTTCGCTAAAACTAAACACTAAGGTTAGGGTGACAAAAAGTGTCGTAATGAAACAAGTTACAATGAATGTTCTAGATGACAATTGTGACGCCAAATCCGCCAAAGCCAGTAGAACTGTCGTCACAGTTCTTGGTCATATTGTTCCAAGCTCCGCGATTTTCATCAGTTCCCACACTTTTTCCCAGGATCCCAATTTTCAGTCAACTCTTACTGAACAATTCCACTAGCAAAACCCCAAGACCTGTTTAGCAAACATCCTAAAGTAAAGTTCCAAGTCAAGTTTTTTTTACAAAAATAGTAAATAAAAAACATGTGTCAAGAAAGTTCGAAATACGGTCTCATTTTATACATTTATCGTTAGCTGAACCTATTCCAAATTTTTGACCAACATTATCGAAAGTGGAGAAATCGTAAGCCGAGGAGCCACTTTATAACATTTTAAGTTTTTGGAAGAGCGAAAACTTTACTTGATAATAATTCTTAGAAAATAACGAAAACGTCACATACAATAAATCACTTACAAGAAAAGTTTAATTTCAATCTGTAGCTATGTCGTACGTTGTGCTTTCCTATTTCTTTCTTTTCCTGTATTTTGTTCACTGGTACGGAAAGGATATCTGCTTTCCAATACGCAGTCGGTGTTACCTGGGCCCACCTGATGTTAACCTTTTTGGGAAAGCAATGGAGGGTGAACCTCTAGACCTTATACAGGGAAACAACAGACCGATTTCCGTTCGAGAAACTAGGGGTGACCGTTTAACCACCACATCTTCAAGATGTTGTCTGCTTGCGGCGTACAACGGAAGGAAGTACGATGTTCTTAATAAGACCTTGCTTTACCCCTCATTTATTTGCCGCAAAGAAGAGCGTAGAGAAAAAAAAAGCGAACTGCCGCTTCGAAAGAGGAACATGTGGTAAGTGATAGATTTAGCGATAGTTGAACTTGTATTTGGAACAAGCACCATTTTTGGGTAAGGGAAAAAAACTCAATGAATAACGAATGCTAATCCTTCTGGCGATATACTGATCCTCTACCTTCTCACTTTCAACCTGCTCCAAACATGCCAAATTCATGACGCACGAAGGTTAGCAGTTGTGCATTAGTTCACCTGACAACGGGCTTTTAAGAGGATGATGCACGATAACAGTGATCCCAAAACAGCTTACTGACGCATATGATTACAGAAATTGCACGTAGCGAAAATGTTCCTTCGCTTTTAAAGCCTTTCTGACTGTGAAACATTTGTAATTAAGATGCAGGCTGCCTGGCATGACATACTAAGATATTTTATTATGCTTTACTTAAATCGTTGACCACACTCCGAGTAGACAGTGATTTAGCTCGTTGTGGGAAAAAAATATGTAATGAAATCCAGGCTAAGTTGCAAGGCGTTTTCCTCGACAGTCATAAACTTTGTGTTAACTAACTAACACAGAAAACCTTAGCTAGCTTTACCATGATTGTTACTAGTGTCATCATAACTGCAAAGTCACGATTCATTGACATTCATTCATTTATTCAATCATTTCGACAGCTTTTCAACTTCCACGCTACTTAACATCTAGAAAAATGCAAATTGCAATACTACCTAAAATTTCGCAGGGCAAGTCGCAAGTATTAATTTTAGACACATTTCAGTCAGAGCTGGGTAAATTCGGTTTATTAAGTTTGCTTAAATTCAATTGATTTTCGTTTTCATTGAATTATCCAGTCTAATTCGCATGGACAAAATGACTTCAAAATGTTCTTTTTTATTTCGACGCTATAGGACTTCACACAGAAGGGACACGAATAGATCTTGAGAAGTTATAAGTTCCACTTTTGTTCAATCTTTTCTTGGAGCCGTAATACAATAGAACTTTCACGTCACTTGTTGTTTGTCTTACTTGATTCAATTTTGAACTGAGTTTGACTTGAGATGGAAAAAAGTCTTAAAAGCACTCAGTTGGCTTCAACCGACAAAATTAAAAATGATTTGGAAAGTTGACGTGAATTTTACCCAGCTCGAATTTACCTAGCCGAGTCAATGTTACAAATCTACAACTAAAGGTGCCCAGAAATATAATAAAAAGACACAATCCATAAAAGAGGTAAATTTTGCGTTATTCACAGCATGCATTCTCTTACACGCGATGTATATTCTGTGAAAGATAATGGTTCATATTAAAGCAGCTGATTGGCGCGGCAGTCCGTGTATCTAAAATAAATCTTGGTTTGGGGTCTCTTCGGCATACCAAAATAGCATGCCTACGTGTTGTAAACGTTAAACACATGCCTCGAATCTGCACGCAACTTGTTGATGAACACGCGTCAATAGTTTAGGTTGTCCCCTTATAGACCTCTAATCCAAGTTTATAAACATGGATCAAATGTAAATACAATGTTTTATTGGCTTAAAATCAACTGATCATCGCCATCACCAATTCACCACGGGGTTCCGCACGTGGGAAGAAAGACCTTATTGTTTCTAATTGGACCACAAATGAGCAGCAGTACTTTTTAATTTCAATCTACAGATAACTTTGTTTCCTTTCATTTTTTTTCATGTTCAATTTTCTACGTCTAATCTGTTTTCACATATTTCTTTAAAATTTATTTTACTTTTCACCCGGCTTCAGAGCAAGGGAGAAGGTAGGGCCAAAGAAACTGAGGCAAAGAAAACAAATTATACCAAATTGCGGGGGAACTAATTAAGTTCGAGGACAACGCCGCAATTTGTTCATAGAAAGTTTGTGAATAAAATGATTCTCCCGTTAGCTCGCATCCAAAAAACGAGTAAACCAAAAGAACTTTTCAAAGTGAGAGTTGCCCCTGATAACTTGGACGGTAACTCTAGTGTAGTATAAAAATCTATGATTTACTACTGCTTGAACCGCACATAGGAGGAACACAAGATCGCCCGCAACGCACAGGTGGCTTGACTGGCCCCGTAAGTCTTTACGAAAGAACCTTCGCCACTTTTTTGCTATTCTAAACAAGCCCTCTGGGAGCATTCAAAAGGTGATTTGTTTA
Organism: Triops cancriformis; assembly: GCA_020615345.1. Classification (NCBI taxonomy): domain Eukaryota; kingdom Metazoa; phylum Arthropoda; class Branchiopoda; order Notostraca; family Triopsidae; genus Triops; species Triops cancriformis. The sequence goes on along the minus strand of JAHZNP010000019.1, from coordinate 131,128 downwards.
CCACCTCTTTCGATTTGGCCCTGACCTTCCCTGTTTTTATCTAGTAGAAAGTTTTTTACATGGCAAACACAATTGGAATCCCTTGGAATCCTCAATACCTTTAACATTCTGTTCTCCGTAATTACAGATTGACTTTCGGTCTACCATGTTAACCTACGTCGATTAAAGCTCAACTCAGCACAAGACCTTCACTGAAGGTACGAGGTGTGGCTTGGCGTATTTTTTTCCTTTCTTTGAGCGGCAAATGAATGAACCAAAAATGTCCTTCCCTAATAGTTTTATCACATACCACAATACACGCTGCTAAGCTTCTGGAAAGGTCAGGAGCTTTACAGAAGTTACGCAAGTTCGAACATATCGTTTTCAAATAACACAAAAAATCGAACACGTTTCAACGCTTTATTTAAGACAATAAATGTACGATAACTTTTTTGCGAACATATACTTCAAAGATTTTTTTCAGAGTTTAAATATTATAGACAAGTGTTATATACCAGCAAACAGCGAAAGCAAACGCTAGTCTTGAGAAAAAAATGACTGAATCAGTAAAAAAAGTATGTTACAGAATAATGATTGGAAAATGAAACCATAGACTAAAATTACAGAATAAAATACTAAAGAAACGTTGTCAGATAAACATCATTTATAAATCTTGGATTAAAGTTTCAGTATTATTACGTTATAGTATAAGTACCCAATTTTCATTTGAGTCCCTTTTAATTCTTTTTTGCACATTGTTCGTCATTACATGTTCGTTCCTACGCTTACAAATGTCGAGAAATTTGCATCTCACCACTTTAATTCAGTTTTCAAGACTAACACTTTCGGACGTGGAACTGGAGTGGATACAGCAACTTGATCTATGCTGGAGAAACCGGTTACTAACAGCGTCATTTTCCCTTTCAAGTCAAGAAGGAACGGAAATAGTTGCCATTTTAATAGCCACAATGATTTTTAACCTAACCGCGTACAATGTTGAACATTAGTATTTCTTTCACCGTTGCATACAGATCCACCAGGCGTCATTATGTAAATCAGCAAAGCCAAAAAATGGCACTACGACCACCCATTCCAAAAAGCTGCTTCAGAATAGGTTACCGAAGTGTGTGAGATGAAAACGCGCGATTTGTTTGAAACATCACGCAAGGCCACGCCATTCTCTTTAGACGTGTTAACGTGATGCTTAACATGACCCCTTCAGGTGCTGAATTCTGAGAAATTAACTAAACCCTCACTTTAATTTTCAAAATTTTTCAAAAAATCAGTATCACCAGCAGCAAACGCATTCTAGACGTTATTAGACATTAGGTCATTAGTTTCACTCGAAGAGCCAGAATTTTTTTGGGTAGAAATGACAACACGTATGAATCATTACATCAAGCTCGTTTATCTTTCATTCCAGGTGATGCTTAAATAAAGGGCCCTAAAAAGGCTATTTCCATATTTTCGTCATTTTTACAGCTCGTGTAAATCAAAGCCACTTTAGGAAATCAAGGTAAGGTTTATAGAAACTCATTTCCATACGAAATTTCACAATCAAAGCAGGCCCAATTAATCAATCACGAGGGAGGCCCCTACTATGGGCCGGGACATAATAGTGCCACATTGGAATTAAAGATTCATAGAAACAATTGGGGACGTAACGCTTTCATTGGCCTGTGCCAAGAAGCGAAAACTTGTGTCTAGTTTAAGAAAATCCCCTGAAATCTCATCCGCGAACGTGGTTTGGCACCGAGACAGCCAAAAGCTTGTGAATGACTTAAGAACCCGAAAAAAAGGAAAGATGCGGGAAATCATGGAGAAGAGGAAAATAATTTATTCCAGTGCCACTTCGCGGCTTAAGTATTTGTGCTAAGAGTGTGTAGCTGGGATTGCCTTGTGTATTTTGTTACTTTTATCTAAGTTGGACAACAGCGTCGGGGAGAGGGTTTCTTGAAAGAGAATCGTAAACAAGGCTTTTACAGCTCCTCCTTTAAACGTATGGAAATTACACGCAAGTGCTGTAGGGTACACTTCTTGGGAGGACGAAGCTGGCGAAACATTTAATAGTCGAATCAGACGCTTGTCTTCATACACTCGAGAAATACTAGGAATGCCCTTGGCGTAGTTCTTCCACGACTCTTCAAGGAATTGTCGGATTGACTTCCAACAACTTTATGCGATATGGAGTAGACTCGTTGTGATTTAACTCGTTGATAACACAGGAAACTTTCCACTGACGAACCGAAAACAGTCTGAGAAAATGAAAGTTAGCCATTTTTTTCCGAGGCATATTTACAGGTGACTTCTTTCACTTGGGAGTTCTATAGTTGTGTTGTCACATTCTTCTTTGTCGTGAAATAACCAAAGAGTCCTTGCATCTTTTCTACTGATCTTTTTAGTATCACAGCCCTGGACACAGATAATAAGCACTTCGAGGGTTTAGATGAGAAAGGGAAAGTGGAGAGGTACAGGTTTTCTCAAATTTTATCAGATCATACAACGGTAGAAGCGTGTGAAAGGGTACTGTCTTGTACCTTTCATTCATTCATTCTTTCAATAAAAAAACAGTCCTGACTAGTTTGGATGTCTTTCTTGATTTTTCAATATTAAAAAATATTAAGAAAGCAGAAGACTTCAAATACAAATTTACTACGAAGATCAGAGCTATGTAAGGGTTTCTTCTTTCCAGATGCATAAATGAGCTGTTTCATTTCCAAATTAGGTATCTTTATACATCTCTTACAAAGAATACGAAAATACTAGCTCATTCTTTTTCTTTTCTTGATATTTCTGAGTCTTCTGAGAGAGTTTTCTTACAAAGCATACTAGCTAGGACGGGCATTGATTGCGGATGCCGGCTTCTTCTTGTTGTCGAGTAGGTGCTAGAAAAAGGTGGTAAATAGAGATGGTCAACGACGAGCCCAAGCACGCTAACTGAAACTTCCTTAAGTCTCCGTCAATGAAGCATTCAGTAAGAAAAAAGGAGAAGCTAGGAAGGAAGGCAAAACACCAGCCACCACAGAGAGATTTTTGGATACACCCACTCCGTTAAACTTTATCTAAAGGAAAACAACAATAACATCCTGTCTAGTTTTTTTCTTTCTAAATAAACGTAGTGTAGTTGTTGTTAATGACTAAGGACAGATATAACTAAATTCTGAACGCAATTATCTGTTTCGCTACGCAACACCCTTCAACTGTTCCCATGGTGTAATTAAGCGGAATAACGCAAGACTCGGATAATTTCATTACAGTTCCTGTTAAGTTCTCCGTTAATTAACAAAGTATAAACAGACTACTTTAATTAGTGCGAAATTTTGCAGGCTATAATACATGTGGTAAATTTACCATATAATAAAGAAAGTTCGTTAAGTGTCCAGGGTATTCCCCCAATTCGCTTACGTAATCAACGGCGTTCAAAGAGACACGTTAACTAACGTGCGCATATACCTGTCACGTCAAGGCTATGAAGCGAGACATCCATCATTCTTCTAATACTTCATTAGCAACGTTTTCGGAGAATCTATAAAAGGCCTATGCCTGTTTAATTGCAGTTGCTTCCTGCAAAGTGACACGAAAATAATATTGCAACTAAAGTTCAGCACATTACAACATTTTGTGACCTTTCCCCAGGAATTCTGTTCAACTTCCAGTTACTCAATCCAAACTGTTATCTTAGTGACTATGATAACTAAGGAATTACACTATGCACATGCTATTCAATGAAGTAAATTACAACATACATAAATTACAAACATAAATTATAAACATAAATTACAAACAACCGTCCAATGAAGTCTTAGGATCCACGAAATGGACACATAAATCCAACACATTACTATACAGAAATCTTTCACATTTGGCAATCGAAAGTTTGCAAAAACGTTTACTAGAAGATCTCCGAGAGCCGGAGATGGTTTCTTCATTTATATTTTTTGACAACTCCATTTCTTTTCATTAAGGCAGCCCTTTTTTATTTTCTGTTCAATTATTTTTTTATTATTATTTTTTATGTAACAAGTGACTCCTAACTTATGCCATCTCAAATCACTATCTTTAGCTCGATATTTTCTGTGAATATCCCACGTACGCTATGCATTTTCCGAAGGTTCTACATTGCCAGAAACGGCGATTCATTTTCGAAAGCCAAGTTCTATAATGTCGTATGATTCACGAAATAACGTAGTTTATATAAGCTGCGATTTTTCGACTGTTCCCCGAACGCACTATTATCGCATGACTCGGATGTTTTACTCGAAAGTCTCTAGAAGATGTACGCTTCGTATTGTTCATTACAAGATCACGAGTCACGATATTAATGATAGTGTTGCGGACTTCATCCTCTCGGCTTTTTTTTTGTTACCTTTGGAACGTCACCATATGCTTTTGTCATTGTAGAAGGAGACTCACCAAGACAATTGCAAAGCTTTCTCTCCTATAATGATAGGTCTTGGTTCAAAGTGCATGAACACACTGAGTTGGCTTGTAATAGCTAAATGGCGACCTGCTGCTGCGGTTTGAAACTAACGCCATTATCACAAGCCCACTGACAAGTTAGGTTAACCAGCACTGCGTTCATTATGTGAGCTTTATATTAGCTTAATTATCTTACCACGATTCCCGACTACCTTAAGGCTACATGTTTTCCTACTTAACTCACCGAGCATACTGTAATGCGTGGTTTTTCACTTCAGCTTAACCGCGAAAGGCAACTTCATCTTGGCAACTTTATTTAATCTCTAGCAGAAGCTATAAAGCACTTGTCAATATGGTTCGAGCACTGACAGTACAGGTCAGCAGTATTCAATATGGTGAATACGCATAAGCCCAAGGACAACGACTCTGGTTTGTAAGTCGCATGAAACTCACAGCGATATCCGACAAGCCGAGAAGGATCAGCGGAACGCACAGAACAAACAATGGGATAAAGATTATCGTAGACAAAGCGAACGAACAAAGTCAACAACTTGAGTTTGTCACAACACGGCATTCCAAGCTAAGCGATATCGTGTCATAGGCCTTCTAGTCTCTTGGAAGTAAACTTCAACTGTGTAAAATTATAAGCAAATTCCTCTGCAATCAGTAGGACGTATAACATTTTCTGCGAATAACATTCGAGAAAAAAATATTTGTGGAAAATGTGACTTGAAATAAAGCTTCTCGAAAAAAATGGAAATAATTACCCGTCAGACAAATTAGCAAACCGAAACGTTTAAATTTGCGACAAATTAGTTCAGTTCAAGTTGCCTCATTTGCATTCCAAGCCACCAACTATGCGTCCACAAGAATTTTCATTTACATAATTGAACACTCCATTTTAAGCTTTGCCTGAACTCGTGCGTCATCTACCGTACGGTTTTAACCTTGTGACTGCAAAATTTCGGCAATACAACCCACGATTAGTCCACCTCATAGAGTATTCAATGTCTTAAACTGCTTGAGTAAAAAAGTAAATGAATTCTCTTCAGGTGTATGGTGTCCTTGACTATTCCACAATAGAAACAAAATTTGATATTTACTCTGGTTCGAATTTGCCCAGCCTTCTCTGCCATGTCCCGAGTGACTAGTTTTAACGGAAATTAGAAATATTACTCATGATATACCCAACTTCGCGCTATGTGTTTATAAAATGAGACAAGAAATCCTGACGAATGCTATGATTAACGACTATTTTTACGACAGTTTTGCTCGCGGTTTCAAAAATTACATGGCGAGTCTGTAACGCTCTACATGTAAAGATCGAACCATCGAACTTTAATGGGATACCATAATTTTGATATTAACGATGGCGAGTAGAAGACCCGCGGTATACATTGGCTCATTAGAAATCTTTAGAATGTCTCGAGCTGAACGACTCAGACTAGAGCGATAAAGACCACCCGGGACTTATTTCCCTTTCTGAGCTGTAAGAATGCTTTTATACCTGTCTTAATCGCCTTTCTAAAATGCACAGCTTAGGATTCAAATATAGAGAACGACGTTCGCCCTTTAATCGTTATTCCAGAACTTAGCCACGAGCAGCGAGAAAACGGACACTAAAGGGGTTTAAAAGAAGTCCATGTATTCTTTATTTTTAATTTTAGTACTACCTGCCATCTATTGAGCCTTAGGAAAACTAAACACACTTGGTAAAATCCGGGCGGGTATGAATAGTTTTAGAACACACTCACAGATGACAGGGTCATCGCAAATATCAAAGGCAAAGAAATTCGAACTTCGTCGAGGGTATTTTCAAAACCATTTGTCAGATGAAACGTATTTCATGTCGTTTGTAAAAAAAATATTATCCATAAATTTTTTTTTAAATCGTGCCCTACAACAATAAGAAATTGAAATAATTCGGTCAAGAAACATCTCGACGACACCACACGATTTATAAAAATATATTCCGTGTTCAGAGCCGTTGCCAAGGCTTTCGGTTCGACAGCATTCTAGTCGTTAACAGAAAATAAAAATAGAAAATTCTTAATGGAATTTCACATTTATAGGGGAGGAGGGTAATATGCTTGTCTAAAATTTACATTCTCGGATTTTCACCAGTATACAATGAACCAAAAATTGGTGGTGGTGGTAGGGGGGGGGGGGGGGTTTGGTACGTCCTTGACCGTACTTGCAATATCCTCCTCGCAAATGCGGCTATACATCTTTGGTGTTGCCGTTTTTCTTACCATTCTTAGAAACTTCCCCTTCGAAATTAGTTTGGCTCCTATATGGCCCTTAAGATTTATTACTCATTGAGCAGCATGACAGATTTTCATGAACTTTGGAAGATTATCGGCAAGCAAGGCAATTGTTATATGCGGGCGACAAAATTTCGTCTACTGTGACGTGTCCCGAGGGTCATCGAAATAAAAGTAAAACGGTTTGCTGTGACTTGTTATGAAAACTTAGCTCATAAGTTAAAAATATAATGAAAATTACGTTTTCTTAAGCAAAGAAGGTAAACGGAAGCGAAGGGATGGAGCATTCCGACTTTAAACATGTAGTCTACAAATGTATTAATATTACATTTGAACATTCCGTATTTCTCATTTACCGCGACCAACCATGGCTTCGCACTTATGGGAAGCTCATAACAGGTTAATATGCACTTGTTACGGAATGCATACAATGTACTGTACAATATAAAACGCACTCTAGGAAAATCGAGGAGGAAGACAAAAAGACATTTCCCCATAGCTTGTGCCTGCATCTTTTGTGATGTATTGGGAGTTTCTATTCAGTTTAGGCTCGTTTGCTATAATCAGATTTAGTAGTTTAGCAAACGGCCTCTAAAGAAGCCTTTAGCCCGAAAAATTGTAAAATGAGAAACACAAAGTTTTTGCCGGTTACGTGTGCAAATCTGGTAATGACATTTAATTAGTCGCTCTTTGAAAGCTTTATGAACCTAGTTCCCATTCCACTACGGCTATTCTCGCCTTCGCTGTGCTTCTCTTGGTCTTTTAATAGTTAAACGGGTGAGTATCGCAGAAGAGGGTCGAAATAGAGTTTTATAGAAGCTATTTTTATGTAGCGAAGTAGTATAAAGTTTTTTTATCCTCCAGAAACCCAAAAAGGCTTTTCTTGTTAATTTTCTTGAAATTCTCACGCTAGGCTTCTAAGTTTCTACATTTCTAGATTTTGTTTTTTACTTCTGTAATCTCCTTCTTCCTCTGTTTGATACAGCTCATGACCGTGGAGCGCAGATTGTTGGACCTTAAGAATACCTATCATTAGAATAGCTGTGCTGTTCTAATTGCTGTAAGCGGCCCAGACTAGCAACAATTAGAGCTCTAATGAGCACATTATCCGCCGGAATTCGGTTGTAAACGACTTCGAAACGAAAGAGTGACATGTTTGGACAAGTAATTACTGTCAACATAACTTTAACAGGTGTTGCGCATTTCTGACGCGTGACAAGTTTGGAACCCTTCATTAACTCTTTCACATTACTATTCTTCCCTTAGGATTTATCTTTTCATTTAAGATTAGGATTTACCTATGCCTTAAAGGGCAATGAGCACAAAAAAATAACTTTATCTAATAAAAAGAGCGAAAAAGAGCTGGTTTCCAGTTATAATTGTCTTTTTCTCAGGTGCGAAGTAATAACGAAGATATTTAGAAGATACGAAATCTGACATTCAAATTTCCCCGTCCTTGACGTCACGCTTCTCACGGTGGGAAAAGGCCCAAAATTTGGAAATAAATATCTCCAGAACGGCTGGTCAGAAAAAATCGAAACAAAATTCTTTATTCTTAGAAAAATGTATACTATAATAATCCATAAAAATCTCTATAAGCGTTTTTGGTGTCCATTGCCCTTTAAAGCTTCCCAGGGGCTACAATAAATACAATGTTTTACTGTGTGAAACCCCACCAAGTGCTAGTAATTCGATGCAATAATTTTGTCGAACCCAATACGCGCAGCAGTCGGAGACTGACTGCCAAAGACCTAAAGCACTTTTTTTTATTTTTAACAAAGAAGCTCGAAAAGGAGTTATTTGGTTTCGACAAGAGTTCGCAATAACGGTCGAACTGTTTGGGGTAAATGCAAACTCGGTTGTCAAGCATACGTGCGTTAGCCGTAGGGGTTTCACGAGACATAATTTATGTCGGGACATAAATACGGCCATTAAAATAGTTTTAGCTCAAGTAAACTCTGGTGCATTCAAAAAGTACTCCAACACAAGCATGGGTCTGTCAATAAAATGGTTCTTACCGTCATGGGTCCAGCAAGATTTACGGTATGAAATTCTATTCTTTTAAGAGTTCTTGGTTGCTAAAATAAACTCCAGCACCAACTAAATTAGCGTCGAGGCTTGCGCGTCTGTTCCGCCAACATGAAGTAGCTGACTTCTTCTTTGGGGGCTCTTGAAATACGAAATTTTACCGGCTTGGATGAGATTCCTAAGAGCAAAGTCCCCCATAACGCCCCTTTTTAATGCAATGTCGCAGTAGGAAATCTAAAGAAAGGAATTAAAACTTCATAGCGTTGACACATGTTTCCCATGAAAGCTGATGCGTGTGAAAGCTAACGTGTCTGATCTGTCAAACGAAATAGGCTCCCGTAATTCCTCCGGAGAGGTGTCCCCACCCCTTTACCGCCCTCTTCCTTGCGAAAAGAACGCAACTTCAAACGCGTCTCCGAAACGTGCAAGTGCTCGAGAAGGAGATCTTCCAACGCCTAACTTCCGACGCAACAAAAAAATAGTTCGGGGTAACAGATGGAACTCATTAGCTGTTTCTGAAAAATTAGATAGCCCAGCGAGCATCAAGCAAACGGAGGATCGTCCCCCGCGGCATCACAGTGAATGGGATGCTGGGAGCAAGCGTTTTGCACATTAACGAGTCTGATTAGTTCTGCTGCCGGTCTTTTAATAATCAATTACGCACGGTGTACAGCACTTGAGATAAGCCACGATAACGGAACATTACGCTGGCTCATGTGGAACTCGTAAACTCCTTAAGAAGCTGGACAGCAAATTCAACAACGCCCAACGCAAGAAAAAGGACGTGAATGTCATCACGTTTTAATTCATAACCAATTTTAGAGACGCCATTAGCCATTGCGCAAAAAAATGGACAAAAAACTGGATCCGACAAAAGTACAAGAGCATCTCCTTATTCAATAAGGGGAAAATATCCCATCAAGACATGAGACCAGTTATCCGGTTATCTAATACGCCAAAAGAAGATGTTAGGGAACGCTGTAATGAAAACGCAGGATTTTTCGAGATGACGTTTGACAAGGCAAGCGGCTCACTGCCAATTTAGGAACGCCGAAATCTCTAAGTGGGCAAAAAGCCTGACGTTCTAAGCAAGCTCCCGCCTATTCGGCTGGGATCTTCGGTTTCGTGGCCAGCAGAAGTCTTCCTAGACACGATATGTTACCCCTTCAGTCGTGATTGCTTTCCGTGTAGGTGCCCATCAATCAAGATATAAAAGAATTGATGTTACAAGGGTCTCTTGCTCCTTTGGCCTTTTTTTTATTTCTCTCCCACTCAATCTTCCTTTTGTTCCATAGGCAAGTTTATCCCAGTGCAACAAAAATCGCTATAGGCTAGAAGATGGGTCAAGTCTCCAGCATCTCCCCTCAGCCTCGTTACGCGAACGTTACGCTCAAGAGCAAAAGGGCGCCTTCGAAGAACTCGAGAGCTCAGTGCAAGACCCTTCATACTCGTTGAGCGGATGCGGAATCGGTTCGGTCCTTACAGGCAACATTCAATTGCACTTTCGAATAGACAGTGGTGGCATTCGTTCAACTCCCACGGGTTCTCTTCCCGCAAACTATTCCATTTCGACTGCGTTATTACAGCTCAGTGGGATTCGTGCATATGAAAAGTTAGTAACAGTGAGACGGTTGCTATCGGACACACTGGATTTTCGTTAATGCGCCTCATTTTTTCCAGTTTATCAATGGTAAGGATTTGTTGAATCAACCTCGTGGATTAGTGGTTCAGTGCGTCTTGGCCGAATGTGAAACATTAGCCTTGTTTAGGATAAAAATGGTCATTTGCATAGAAAAGCCTGCTTTATGTTTGAAACAAAAAATTCAAGACAGGCGTTTAGGACGTTACTTTTTCTTCTTTTCGTCTTCATTTCTTACAATATATTTTAAGACTTAGAATACTGAGTTGTAGAATATAGTTCTACCTGCCTCTTTTCGCTTGCTCATTTCTCAGTTATATTTTCTTGGTTTTGTAACCTCGGTTCCTTCTATCCCGGCTTTAAACACATATGACCATAGTGTTTGGGGTTTGGGATGGAGAAAATAAACTACGGTTCCTAGTTGTATACATTGAAACGTATCATTTAGATGTTGAGCTTGAAAACTATAATCGCTGGCCTTTATGAGAGACGGGACGCCCTGTTTTGCTTGTCCATATCTAACTCGATGACTTGCAAGATGGTTTCTATTCTGACGTCCACATCTACGGATACGGATCTCGAATGCAAAGTTTCTAGGACTATTCTTCGTTTCGCGTCATTCGTTCCCCCCTACTCCGTTTTTCCTTGCCTTCGCATTAAGATTTAACCTATTCCTAAGACCGAGGTTCCCAACCTCAAAATCTGAGCATTTTAGTTTCCAGCGCGTTTAAGACCAAGACATCAGATGCCTTTCCTAACCAATGCCATATTCTGCTGGAAAATCCGTAAAACCGTAAATTGCCGGCATGGAATTTGACAAGGCACATTTGTCTTATATTTTGCGCGCGCTAAAGTGCGATTCTGAAAGTCGGGGGTTAACCGCAACGTCGGAAGGAAATTTGAATACCAAAGCGCACCCTTCGCAGCACTTAAAGCCTCTAGCACGCTTGCTTTCTTAGAAACCAATCGCACTCGAACCCCAATCCACTTCAAAAACAGGGAAAACCAATTAATAGGGGCTCTTAAATGAATATCGCTTACAGTATATTTATATTTATACCGTTTATATTTCTATGAACTATAGGAACAGTTACGCGTTTTTGCTATGGCTTAACAATAACACGTCTCGTCTGAAATAGCTTGCCACATTGTTGTCTTATTATTTTTAAGTCGTCAGAATAAATTAGTCAGTCTTGGCGGGATATTGTCGCCGGGACATAAATCAAGACAGTTTCTTCGCGCTTTCCTTAACTCATGCCAAGCCTTCTCATGGGAGGTGGTACGTGTGTGACCCTTGTACCTGGCATCCTTTTTTTGGGTGGTCGTTATGTGAGATGCTGCGCGGATTAGCTACGGTGAAACTTGGGAAATCTACATGCAGAGAAACGAAAAAAAAAGTTTTATGTGAAATTTTCACCGTAGCGAACGCATAAAAATAAAAAGTCCTTCCAAATATTTTGCAATATAAGAATGTATTTTTTCTTCTGGCTTGACAGGCCCAGCAAGATAAATTGCCAAGTTTCCTGTTGGTTTACTATGTGCTAACAACAATGGTTTCCCTGACACGCCAAGTCTCCGAGGCAGCGAAGACGGCCGAGTTTTTGCTGCCCGGGCCCGAGTCCCATAGCAGCTGCTCTGCATGTTGGCAGCTGTCAACTGATTGCCATAAAGTGTCTGGATTGTTTGTGCAGCCTCATTTACCCATCGGATACCATCCCATCGTCGAAGTGCCTCGCGGTGCTTGCAACTTTACGGCTACGCAACGCGAATCCACATTAAATCATTTAGGTACTAGTCCCATATCTTAGTTCAACTAGTAACATTAAAATTGGTAAATTTATATCCACCAAAACTCGGACTTGACGTCACGCCACCCAAGCTTTAAAGCTTACAGACGGCGATTACTTCTTAAACGGAGACTGGGCCGTGTCTTCAAGTGGCGAGTTTGTCCATTCCGAGACTCGGTTTGCTTATCAGCGGGGCTCGAAAACGGATTCACTAGAAAGTGTGACGACCTTCGGCGAACTCTCTCAATCCATCACACTCATGGTAGGCTTCACCTTAAAATCTCTTCCCCCCTCCCCCCTGATTGGTAGATAGCTGCGAAATCATATGTGAATTTAGCTCATTTTCCGCGAGCCGAACCGTGGGGTGCAGTACGAGTATCGGTTGCCGATCGTCACAATAGACAGCGAAAAGCATGAACCCACCCATGACCTGTTGTTCGCCGAGGGACCGAGGCACCATTCAATTCCAGCGGACTATGATGAAGAGCATTACTACGAAGACGAAGCTAATGAACCAGACACGGAATTCCGCAAGGAAATTGACTCGATGAAAGAAATATTCACCCATCACGAGGAGGACCAGGAGATTGATAGTGACGACACATTAGTGGCTGACGCAGAAGCTCCAATCACCTCAACTGTGATTTATGCCTGGGGCATTATTGGACTGGCACCCTGCTCACAGTCGTGCGCAGGAGGTAAATGTCCAATTCAGGACGGTTTAGGAATATTGACAGGAAATATTAACTAGGGGAACAGAAAACCTTAATAGGCTGTTTAAGGGATGGCATTGAAGCAGTGTCGGAAGAATTTTGTCAGCATGACGGACGACCGAAAGAGCGTGTTTTACCGTGCAATCAGCGACCCTGTCCTGCCAAGTACATTTTTCTTCTTTTATTTCTTTTTGTTTGTTGAAGGCAAAAGAACAGTTGCATGTATTTACTTTGTAAACTTAAAGGGCAATGGGCACCAAAAAACCAACAACTTTATTTTATAAAAAAGAACGGAAAATCTAGTTTCCGAATATAAGGGTCCTTTTCTCAGGTGCGAAATAATAAAGAAAATATTTAGGAAATAAGAAATCTGAAACTCAAATTTTCCCGTCCGTGATGTCACGCTTCTCATGGGCGGGAAAAGGCCAACATTTTGGAAATAAATATCTCCAGAACGGCTGGTCAGAAAAAATCGAAACAAAATTCACTATTAGAATAACGTGCATTATAATAATCCATCAAAATCTCTATATGCGTTTTTGGTGTCCAGTGTCCATGAAATTCAAATTTCCCGTCCGTGACGTCACACTTCTCGTGCCGGGAAAAGGCCAACATTTTGAAAATAAATACCTCCAGAACGACTAGTCAGAAAAAATTGAAACAAAATACTTTATTCTTAGAATAATGTCTATTATAATAATCCATCAAAATCTCTATGTGCATTTTTGGTGTCCATTGTCGATTAAGGTGGGTTCCAGGAGAATGGACCATGTGTAATGCAACATGTGGATATGGAGTGCAAGAACAAGAAATGTCATGTCGACAGACAATTTCACCTGCTTTGACTATAACGGTAGTAGCTGGAGCTTGCCAAGGCGATCCCGAAATTGTCCATCGCACTTGCGAATTACCTTCATGTGTTCATTGGGAAGCTGGCAACTGGAGTCAGGTATCTTGTAGAAAAAGAAGAAGAAATATCGTATTATGCTCTACATTCCTCAGTGTTCAGCGACTTGCGGAAGCGGAAACAAATACCGGAACGTAACCTGCGTTGCAGAAGACGGAACAGAAGTTGAAAGGTCACGGTGCAATGGATATCTTAAACCGTCCGAATTTGACTCCTGTGACGAAGGATCATGTGCGCTGAATACCTGGTTTTTCACCGAATGGAGCACTCAAGTAAAAGAAGATGCTTTACAAAAGATGGTTTAAAGTGATAAGTATTTTTTTTTAGTGTTCGGAAGTTTGTGGACCAGGGTTCCAGTTTAGACACATGCATTGCAGCAGCGGAGCCAATGGTCTTTCGAGCAGTTGCGATGAAGATAAGAAACCCGCAGCATTCAAAGTGTGTAACGAGATGAATTCCTGTGAAGGGAAGTGGTTTGCCGGACCTTGGAGCAAAGTAAATCACTGTAACAATGCGCAATAAATTGGTGACGATTTATTATTTTTTTAACCAGTGCTCTGTCACATGTGGCACTGGGTGGCAAAGCAGAACCGTCCTTTGTTTCCAGTTTACCAGAGGCCAGTACCGAGTTGCGACGGATTACTTTTGCTCTCCACATACCAAGCCCGAAGAAACTCAGCCATGCATAACGAAAAATTGCACGAATGATTGGTACAAAACGGAATGGACCGCAGTAAGTAATACTGAACGTGTATTTATTATTTTCTTAATTTTTCCTTCTAAAGTGTTCGCGACCTTGCGGAGGTGGAGTACAAACTAGAAAAGTTATGTGTCTTCAAGATGACGAACATGAGTCGGCAAATTGTAGTATGGCTCTGAAACCTGCCCAAGAACAAGACTGCAATGCTCAGAGTTGTAGCGAAGACGAAAATTCGGGTAATGTTCTTAAAACTAGTCCATTAGAATTACTGACATGTTGATTTCTTTGTAGTGGAAGCTCAATGTACAGACAAATTCCGCAACTGTAATTTAGTCAGTAGGGCTAGACTTTGTCAATACTCTTATTACCGAGCCCAGTGTTGCAAAGCTTGCAGCTCTTACTTGAGTGTAACTCGTTAAACGATAATATATTGAATCTTTGTTTGTAAACATTTACTTGCCAAATGGAAACGAAGAAATACGGAAGGTTCAATCATCGCATTTGTTCGATAGATTCGAAGACTGTCTATGCACAATATTATATTGGAAAAATTTATCAATGAATTTGTGATGTGGCTCCTCGATTAGGAGCGTAACCGGGAATTTTCGAAAGGCACGCAAACCGGTTCCGGTTCTTATGGAAAAATACGAGTACTTAATTAGTAAATTTTCCTGTTTTATTACGTAATTTAAGAATTCATACGTCTATAGTCACATGTGTAAAAACCATAAGACTGAGAAGGCACTTGAGAATTAAGGTTAAGATGGACTTGTACGAAAGGTATTCCCCGATAGCGAATTCTCTTCACTACAATTCCTGCTTTCAAGGAACGGAAACCTCGCAGTGCATACACGAATGCGTGTTAAAGTCCTCAACCTAAATCTCATGCTATCCTAGTAATCTACAATACAATAAATGACTTCTTTTTCTCCTTATGATACAACACTTTGTTGCTGCCCTCCCCGCCGGGGAATAGTAGCGCGCTTTTGCGTACTTTGCGTCTTCATAGCTCCGCTTATGCTCCAGATACTAACACTTAAACCTAAGAGGCAGAAGTTCATCACGTCCTCTTTTAACGACGCTTTCCTTGGAACGATTCCTGTGCTTAACTGGAATTTCCTCTTATGTAAGAAAATAAACAGAAGAATCGCGACTCGACGAAAGACAGGGGCATCCACAAAGACGCTTTGTTCGCTTTTGGACGCGAGAATTGTTGGCTACTCCAGTAGG
Organism: Triops cancriformis; assembly: GCA_020615345.1. Taxonomy (NCBI): domain Eukaryota; kingdom Metazoa; phylum Arthropoda; class Branchiopoda; order Notostraca; family Triopsidae; genus Triops; species Triops cancriformis. Next base: position 115,462 of record JAHZNP010000019.1, on the reverse strand, counting down.
AAATACAGGTCAAGTTCGGTGCTCAGGCCGAAATAGATTGGAAATCCTGAGTACGATCGGCACAGAAGTTCCAATCCTGCTCTACAGGTGACGCCACGTCCAAACCTGAGATTTGCATTAAAAAACCTTAGGTCCGAAAGTAAAACGAGTTAGACATTTTTTTTTAAAAAGTACTTAACTGTATTCAATAGCGAAAGCTGCGATCATTGTCAAACTAGTCTATATCTATGACAGTCAGGCATTCCATTACATTAGATGCCGAAGAGTCTTATTTATTTTCCGACTTGTCAGAAAAACTTTCAGGCGATGTAATGTGTTACCAGCCCGCCTGTATTATAAAATCGGGACTTGCCTATATTTGGTTATCCAAATAGTAGAAATATTTCAATGTTTTCTTTTTCTTGTTATGGACTTCTAGTATTAAATAGAACTCGTCTACTTTTGATCATTCAAAATGCTCAGCAACTGGATACTTCTTTGTTTTCTTCAAATCGTGTTTTCCGTCTTAATGTATTGATACTATCATGATTTTCTGACAGGACGCCTGCCCTCTATTACGAGCTATTCTGACAATGCGGCTTGCTGAATATTCTAAAAGAGTCAGACGCCTTTAATATCGATAGCCAGGTTTGATTAACCTTGTTTCATTCGCTACTTTCTTGTTAGCGAACTGAAATATTGTTTTTGCCCTCCTAGATGTACTTTGGATTGAAGTCTATCATATCAACCATGGTAAACTTATCAAAAATGTTTTTTTGCTACTTGTCTGTGAGTGTGCCAGCGATAACGAAACCACAGTGAAAGTTTATTTGGATTCGTGGGCTTACTGTGGAAAATATGAGCTATAAATTGAAACAGTTTAATGAGTTGATCGTTTCATCCCTTAACTAGGTCTTCCTCATCCTTAAATGTGTGCCTCTTTTACATTCTTGTATATCTCCTCTTCTTTTCATACACGTTAGTAGGCAGCAAAGGAAGAGTTGTATAATGGAAAGTTGCCAAGAAGCCAACTTACCAATGCCCATATTAGGAAGACTGAAAAATGACGAAGAAAAGAAAGCGGACTCCATTCTCTGTCCTGAAATCAGAGGAGGCACACTAGCTCTCCGAAACAGTCCAAGAAGTATTGTTTCACTGCTGTGTTTTGGAATAACAAGGTGACAAGTGCCCAAGAATGAGCACCTCAGAAATAAAATACGAACCGTTAATTAAGCCGGAGCACGTCAATGCTGCTATTGCATTGATTGCGAGCGATTTCATGAAACGTGACATTCTGCAAACAGCATTAGGGGATGTAGATTTAACTGGCGAACAAAACTACATTTTACGTGACATGAGACAAAGTTTTGGTGACGGCGTGTCCTTCGGAGCTTTCGATTCCCAAACCGGAGAATTGGTGGGAGTCATGCTCAATGCAATACGCAGGAAATCTGACACCAAGGTCGAACCACAAGATAACTATCCCGTCACTTTCCGCTTTTTGGAATTTATGGAGGACGGAGTAGACTTTTACCAGCGTGCGCAAACCGACCGATACTTTGAGTTCTATGCCATTTCAGTCTCCCAGAATTACGGCGGCCGAGGAATAGCCAGTACGCTAATCGACAAAAGTGAAGCCTTAGCAAAGCAACTTGGCTTCACTTTAATAAAGTCCACGTTATCTTCCCCAGTAACGCAGCACTTGTATCGCAAGAAAGGGTTCGAGGTCGTCAAGGAGTACAAAATATTCGACTATCAACTTGATGGAAAGCAACTTTATACAGTAGGGGATCCTAATTTTGCTGTGCAATTAGTCACCAAATTCTTATAAGTAGCGTGAGCCCATACAAGCTGCAAGCGCATTTCGCGTACAGTGCAAATACTTATTTCAAATGAATTAGGAAAGCGTAATAGATGTGCGTTCGTGTTCTGTAAACTTGAAATAAAATGAGAAAATGCTGAAATATTTTTTAAGGAGTATTTTATTGAAGCTGATCAAATGTTGAAATTTCTGAAGCATTTTCGTAGTTCATTATATGAAACGTGGACATAAATATGGAGAATAAATAAGTGAAACGTGCTTGGCTCGAAGACTCGAATCAACAGACATTTGCAGAGTCAGACCGAAGCTTTCGATATTGAAAAACGGGTCAAATACTTCGGGTAGAATTGCTATTGTTACCTCTCTTACAAAGTGCGCGTTGTCTCGTTATTGCGCTTAGAATTTTGGAGTAACAGTTACAAATGCACACCGAGTTTATTTCAGTATAATCTAATCTAAAAATTAAATGCAATATCCATCGAATCTTCTTATTTGATGATAATTAATTAGTTTCTCACGTTTTCTATATCACTTGTTATGAATAGATTGGATTAGTTGTTTAATAGAGCATTAATGCGCTGAAAATAATCTATTTCTCAATTTTTTAAGGACAGCTCTGCAAATCATTGAAATGGCCCGTTGAACCAACGTTATTAAATGCATGGGAAATGCAAGTCAGTTTAATGCAAATCTGTGTTTATTATTTTCAATTCAAATCATTTAGAAATGAACTATTTTCAAGAAATCTTGAAATCAGGTTAACAGGTTTAAAATTTGTTGCAGTTTATTTAAAAATGTTTAAAGTCAAGGTCAGTTCCAAAGCAAGTAAGAATATTTTCTTTCAAAATTCTGGGGGAATTTGTTGTGCGTACATCTTACTCTTACGTTCTTCGTCTTACTCTGCAATTCAAAAAAATCTTTTTAGTCAAGAAAATTTTTAAATCGAGTCTTGTCAATCCCAGCAAATACATTCATTGTTAAGTCAAGTTGAAAGCTTATAACCATAGCCCAATTAAATCAGATTCCATTAAATTAAGTTGGATTTAGTTAACTTCACCTATTCAACTAAAATGTCACCAATTTAAAATTTTGCTGTTTTTCTCCCGTCAACCCCATTCAAGCTTCCCGCTTTGTAACTGCCCAGAACGACGTCCTCACAATAGCTACCGGTAGGTCGCGTTGCAGTACTATATACAATAGAAAATACTTTGTATCGATATCAAGACAATACACTACGCGATTACATGCTTTGTTTTGACAGCGTCGGTGACTGAAAATTTCGGTGGTTAGGTATTTTTTGGGAGTGATACTGGCTATTGTTATTTGTGCTTAAATCTTCTATTACAAGGTAAACGGACTTTATTATTATTATATTATTTTTCCCAACACGAGTCTAACTTGCCTGCGTTAATTTAATTTGACATTTTGCTGTGATCGGTTAGGATTTTAACTTCATATATCTAAGGTGTGAAATTGGAAGATTTTCGAAAACCTTTAATATTATCAAGGAATGCGTAATACATCTTCCGTGCGATATCTGTTGTGGGCAGGAAATTGAAGCTAGTACATGTTTTCCTCCTTGGCTGTGCGGTCCAGTTTACAAAAAGTTCTGTTCTGTTAGTTTTCCTTGTTACCAATTCCCATGTCTCAATATTGGGAACTAGTGACAGAAAAGTTAACAAGTGTTAGGACTAATCCAGATCGTAGCTTTAGCAATATGAAAACCACGAATTTGGATAATGATTGGTTATGGTTAGGCTACAGAGCCGTCGTACCCCTTGACGCGTATGTATGGAGCTCGAGTACAACCTTCTTACGTTATTCATTTCCTTTTCTGTTGCCAACTTTCCTATCTAAACATTCCCGATGCGAAAGTGTTTGAAAATCTAGAGAAGAGTCTTTATGAAAAGTTGAATGGACTGCCTTTACCTCCTCTCTAGGCAAAACAAAAGCCGAGAGGAGACTATTTCTCGACCAAGTGCACATGTGCCAACATTTGGGGTGAGGCTCTCTTGTCTTCTTCTCCCTGCACTTCTTCCCCCCTCTTATACGGGAAAAAAAATATTTTCACGTCGTCGAGGACTTGGAAGAACACAGCTTAGCCCAGCGCTTGGCTTTAGTCTCTTCAGCTATATTTGGAACAATCCTCGTAAAGACCGTATCAAACACGTCCCATCGGAATTCTTGATTCATTTGCGTCGAGTATCGTCTCGAAGCAGAATCATTTTTCCCCCCGAAGAAAAAGAAGTTGGTCCTATATTTTTGCACAACGAGCTCCCCAGCCAATGTTAAGGCAGCATTCTTTAAAAATAAACGGAAGAACGACTATGCGTGCATCGTTTGCCTCTGATGGCCGTTCCTACGTCGACATACTTTTTCCTCTAAATTGTAGCGTTCGCTGTAACCAGCAGATGTTAGCTTGAAGAGAATGGCTGTTGTTACCGCATAACAACCACCTTCTTTGGGGAGGGAAAATGTTTTTATTTTATTTTTTAAAGAGAGTTAGCCAGGAAGCAGGCAAAAATGCCTTGGGAGGAATCTTTGACATCTGTCGAGTCTTGTCTAATCTTGGCTCCCGTTCCCGTTCACGAGAAGGGGAACACGAAATGCCGTTTGCTGGTTCTCTTACGCTCACGTCAAACAAGTTCGAGTCCGGGAACTTGTGCGCCGGGACCCTCCCTCCCTGGAAATCGTGCCAAACCAGCGACCAAAGCGGTGGCCCTTACCCCAAAGCCTGCGAGAATCCAGCGTCCTCAGTCAGTCTTGTGGCTTACGAGTTTCCTCGCACACCGCAGTGGGATCCACTTCTTTGATAGACTGATGACCCATTTCCGTTGGCCGTGATAGCCGTCCACTTTCGCTGCACCTTTGGGGAGAAAACGTGCAAATGCAGGCCGTGTCTCAAACCGGGAAATAACCACCGAAAGAATGTCGCTCCTGGCAGCCAACGCGTTTCCGTCCGTGGGACCGTTTCCGAATAATCCGGCGACAATTGGGTCATCGTGTCCTGCACGCTCGTTTTACACCCCACGCTTGTCGAAAACCTTGTTAGCCACGGCCGCGAAGAAATCCAGACTCTGGAGTTGGCAATCGCGGTGTGCAGAAGAACCGGCTCCGATAGGTAAAAGACTCCATTCGACGGCTTCGCCGTCACAGGTGGTGTCATCCGTCAAGGCGGGGGCCTCGGTCCTGTGCGCCCCTTTACTCGACTTGTCTTCGCCGAACAAAGCTGGTGCACCTTGGCCGAGCGAAATGGGCTTCGGCCAGCGGACCGCTTCTGGCACAGGGACTTTGGGGCGGAGGCCGTCCCTCACACCCAGTTCGACTCGCAATAGCGACTCTTATGCTATCGACACGGCTGTGTTAGTTTCTCCGGATGTGCGAAAAAAAGAACGCTACTTGCCCCGAAGGAAGACGATGGCACGCGACGCCGTGCCGGTGAGCCGAGGCCCAACGCGTTGGTCGTGTTGCAGTAACGTGGCGGACTATTGCAGTAGTGCGAGTTACACCCTCATGGAGTCGGATCGGCCGCGGAAGCCGCCCTCGGTGAAGTGTCCTTCGCCCGAACGGACCGTTCGGCGGAGTAGAACGCAGTCGTTGGGGCAAGAGACGCTGGCGGTGTGTGCTCCGGCGGCCCTTCGTCACCAACCCTTCCCAGCGGTCTGGGTCGAATCGGATTTGTATTGCAAATGGGAGGAGGCCGTGGCTGGGCCACGTGCGGCGTTACGGCCAGCGCTGGCACCGGCTGCCATTGGGGCTGGGCGTCACGACGATCGAAGCCGGCCGGGCCAGAAGGCCAGCACTCCATCAGACCATCGGCCGTCTTCGGAACGCTGGAGTGTCGACTCGACAACGCCTTTGGTGCCCAGGGCCAGCCCTCGTCCTCACAGTCCGCCGATTAAGTGGCGGTCTTGGAGCAGCGTCGGCTCTAAGTGGCGCCAACGGTGGCAGAACAGGTAGCCCAAAAGTGACATGGGGAGCACGAAAAAGGCCAGGAGGAAGTTGAATGGAAGAGGGAAGGTGGGGGGGGGGGGGGCAACCGGGTACGGTAGCTCTTAATTTGGCCTTGAGGAGTAGGAAATTAGAGGCCAACTTTTGGCGTGGCGTGGTGCAGGTTGTTATAGGAAAATACGTGTTCAGAGTTTCTCTGGTGGGAGCATCGTCTGGTTAAACGCAGCTGCCAGGCAAAGTGGGGGAAAAACACGGGCGGCCTTTAATTTGCATCGTTATCTAACGGCAATCTTCCCAGAACTTAATTAAAGAGAATGGCGGAAAAAGACAAGGCAGGTTGGTGTTAGGAAAGGGGAGGGGAGAGAGGTGGGCCGGTGAGGATTGGCAAAGGTAAGAAGGCAACGGATCGGGTTCTTTTTGACCTTGTCCCTTCGCTGGGTCTGCCAGTTTTTTCTTTAGGAATGTGTCGACTTGTAACTCGGAAAGGCGCGCTATACCTTTTCTGCTCCGTGTAGATTGGGTGAAAAAAAAAGAAGACAGCATTGTTGGGGCCTAATCTGGGGAGTGTTGGAGTAAACTGACACTTTGCGGGGGGCTTGATTAATGATGGGTTGTCTGTGTTACAGTGCACCTGCTGGCGAAACGAATTACCATGTGCGGAGGACGCAAAGTGATTCTGTGACCAGCTTGACCTTAGACAGCGCCCATACGAAGCACAAGAAGAGTCTTACGATGCCCAGCACGGAATCGGTGTTTAAGATGGGCGCCGATCAGCCTTTGGGTTCTTCACGTTCACACATGACCGCTGCGTCACTCTCATTGGGTAGTTCGAGTGAAGTCTTGCAAGATGAGCGAAGAGCCCAGCCGCCTTTACCTGCGCCCTTAATGAGAAGCGCGTCCACGGGAAGTGCAGCCGGAGCTGTGGGTGCTTTTTCGGGTGCCGGCGGAGGCGGGGGGCAGCAGGGGAGATCCTTACCCCCTACTGCGTACAGTACAGCCAGTTTGGGCCGTCATCCAACCAACCCTATTACTATGACGGGCATTATTGGTGCGGACGCGTCCAACAGTACGGGGAGTGTGAAAGTTTTCCGGACGGAAGGAGGATCCAATGTTGTGAAATTTGGAGAAACTACCACAGTTAAGGTAAAGATAAACGGAAGCTGACCTTGGGCACAGATGACTGTGGGGTTTTTGATAACGGCCAAGGCATGATTGTGTGTGTGGTTATGAAGTGTCAATGATTTTTCTCCTTTGTTGTGCATCAGGAGGTCATCGGATTGGTGGTGGGTCGGCTGGGTCAAGGCGTAAGAGTTTACCAGCACTTGTTTGCCTTAAGATTAAAGCACTTGGCTTCCGGAAATGTGTTTTGGCTCCGGGAAGATGCCACGATGCGACAAGCCCAAGCGAGCGTCGAAAGCAAATTTGAAGTCGGGGAATGGCGCTACGACTTGAGAATACGATGTGTGCCGCATGATCTGAAGGAATTGTATGGCAAAGATAAAGTCACGTTTTGCCAGTATTACGAGCAGGTAAATTCGTTATTTTGATATTTTTATTTGGGTGTTCTCTTTTTTAGATTTTTTTTTATTCTTAAATCATTTCTTTATTTATAAACTTACTTTTTCTTTGAACTATTTCTTTATGTTACATTATTTTTATGTTCAAAACTGTTATCTTTTTTTACTAGGAACTATGTCTTTATTTTACATTATTTTTTATCTCAAAACTATTGTTTGTTTTTTTTACTTTAAATTGTTTCTGTTTTTCAGAATATTTTTATGTTATTGTAAAACAGTTATTTTTCTGTTCTAAACTGCCTTGCAGTATAAATGTATTTATCCATTTATTTTGATTCGGTTTCAAAAGGTTTACATGGATTATATGGGGAACTCAACTCACCGTTTTGATTTTTTTAGACTTAGTATTTTATTTTAATCCTGTTTTACTTGAATACACTTTGGTGTCTTACGTATACTTTGACCCTTTTTTAAATTCATTTTTTAAAAGGTCCGGATGGATTACTTGGAGAATGAGAGCTTGAGTGTTGACACGGACTTGGCTGTGCAGTTGTGCTGCCTGGTGCTGCGTCGCTTTTATAAAGATATGCCCCAAATGGCCCTTGATAAGCGCTCAAATCTGGATATCCTAGAACGGGAAGTAGGCTGGAAAAACTTTTTGCAGTCATCCGTTCTCAACAGCGTCAAGCCCAAAGTAAACACGTGTACACACCCACATTGAGCATTCGTTTAGTCTACTGATGTGTGGTCTTTTCTTGGCTTTTTGTAGGTGTTAAAAAAATTGATTCAGCAACACTTCAAGAAGTTTGCCACCTTAGCTGAGTCAGAATGTATGTTCCGGTTCTTGGATCTCGTCAAAATTGCGTGGCGCTATGACCGCGAGAAATTCGCTTGCGGCTTAGGGGTAAGTCCCCAATTTTGAGATTTCGAGGTGGGAACTTGGGTGTTGGGGAAAAATTTATTCTTTTGTGGGGCAAGCGGCAGTGGCTCTTTTAGTGCGAGGGCGATAAGTTTTATTGAAGTAGGTCGTAGGGAGGTCGAGGCACGAGTCTTACTTTGGTAGTTGATAAAAGCTAATCGGTTTCATGCATTATGCATGAAATAAGAAAAGCTTTTGTGTTCTGACAGTCTTTTTTTCATGTCTATACTATTTCTCTTTTTCTCTTGGTGTGATTAGTCCGGGTGGTCTGTTCCTGTGCAGATCTTGATTGGCCAGGATGTGGGCATTGCCTATACTACTGCCCAAGCCAGTTCGGTAAGTTTCCTTTTTTGTTGTTCTAAACAAAATTATGCGTTGGGCGAGTCCACTGACTGGTTCCCGAATTGTTGAATGAACCTTTTTGGTATTCATGTGCGTGTGTGTTGTGATAGCCTACGCCCTTGGTGGACTTCAACCACGTGCAAAGCATCGAGACCTTGGTAGCCGAGTGCGAAACCCATAAAAAGGCTGTTTTGCATATCAAAATCGCTGGAGCACCTGACCCGTTGCAAATTACCTGTCCGAGTTTGGATACGGCGGAAAACATGGCGGATTTGGTCGATCGATATTGCAAACTGCTCAATGGTGCTTCCATGTCGCTATGGAATAGAAAAGGTATTAGGATATTATTGATTACCAGCTTTCTAAAACAGGTTTGCCGAAGAAAATGTGTTGGAATAACAAAGACCCAACTTGCGCATTGAAAAAGCATCTAACACGTTTGCTTTGCTTTTATTCCTCTCCATTTAAGCTGGCCCCGGAAAAATATATAATTGCCCGTGTTACAGAGGTTGGTTTGGTATCTCATAGTAAAACACCATTACATTTTTGGTTCCCTGGGTTGGATTTTTTTGGGTTTGGAGTCGTAGTTTTGTTTTCTTCTCACCATACGTGTGCTATTCTTTTATTGCAAGAGCGTGATGCTAATGCCGAGAAAAATCGTTACAGACTCGTTACCGCGCCCCGGTTCGCGTTCCAGTGTGACCTTTAACGGGTCTCGACACGGCAGCCGTGCTCATAGCCCTGAATTCCGAGATAACGAAAATAGTGTTGTTTTCAGAGCTTCACGAAGACTAGAAGCGGCGCACGGGCCTCGTTTGTCTGATGACTATGCCGAACTCTTGGACGAAGACGGCGATTATTCGACACCAGCAGGTTTTCTTGTTAACGACACGACCTAAGCCTGATACTAATTGTCTTTTCTTTTTTATCCTGATTAATGGAACGATAACTAGCGAAGAATTACGAAGTTGCAAGGTCTCGCATTGAAGTCTCAGAAATCATTGGAGAAGGTCAGTTCGGTGATGTCCACCGTGGTGTATATAAGCAGTGGGACGGCAAGGATTCCAAAGATGATGCAGCTGCCGGTTTAGCTGTGGCCATTAAAACTTGCAAAGATGCGTCTATGGCCGAGAAATTCCTTGAAGAAGCTTGTAAGATTGTTATCTTCTTTTTTTTCTCCTTCTTAACTCCGTGTTTTCATTAGATATTATGCAACAATTCGACCATCCGCACATTATTCGCTTAATTGGCGTATGTTCTTCCGAGCCCGTATGGATTGTGATGGAACTTGCCAAGTACGGCGAGATGCGAGCGTATTTACAGAATAATAAGGCCAGTTTGGAGCGCGACTTGTCTACATTAGTACTTTTTTCGTACCAGTTAAGCACTGCGTTATCCTATCTCGAGTCCAAAAAGTTCGTCCACAGGTAATGACCCGTCAATTACTAAAAGGGACGACAGGAAGACTGGAAAAGGCTCATGTACTAATGGCAACATGAATATTTAGGGACATTGCGGCGCGTAATATCCTGGTGTCGGCGCACGACTGTGTCAAGCTGGCTGATTTTGGTCTGAGTCGCTGGGTTGATGAACATAGTTATTATAAAGCTTCCAAAGGCGTTTTGCCCATCAAGTGGATGGCCCCCGAGTCCATTAATTTTCGTAGGTTTACCACTGCCAGTGATGTGTGGATGTTTGGTAAGTAACCTTGATTGATTATATCGTCAAAGAAGAGAGAAGTGAATTTTTGCGAACAATGAAAAGGACAATACGAACACTAATGTGATGTATGTTATTTTCTTGTTTTAGGTGTGTGTATGTGGGAAATTTTGATGCTGGGTATTAAACCCTTTCAAGGGGTTAAGAATAGTGACGTCATTGGCCGGATAGAAAACGGCGAACGATTACCTTTGCCGCCCAATTGCCCACCAGGTTTGTACAGCTTGATGTCTTCGTGCTGGTCGTACGAACCTTCCAAACGGCCTAGCTTTAAGGATATTCGAGAACAGTTGAGGTAAGTCACTTTTGTAAAAGGCTTAGAAAGCCGGCCAAGGAAGAATTAATGTTCCGTTGTTATCCCTTTCCCCCTTTTTTTTAGTGAGATTTTGCATGATGAGAAAAGAGAGCGTGACGAAGCGATGTGGAGAGAAAATAGACGTGTGCAAACAATGTCTTGGGGTAAGACCTTCCCTTCTATTTATTTTCTATTTTTTAATATTCCCTTTTATTTTATCGCAATTTTTATAGCTTACTTTCTTTAAACTTGTGTTGGTTTCCCGAAGATGTTAACCATTTCCTTTTTTTCTTTCCTGTTTGGGTAGGTTCTTCCGGTTCCGATGATCAACCACCCCCTAAACCTTCGCGGTTTGTGGAGCAAGGTGCCGTTGGAGGTGGATCTCACCTAACCGTAGGGCCAACGACGTACCTGGTAGCTCCCAACAGTGAAGTCTTGGCCCAGCTGATGCGCGAAAACGAAACTCGTTCCAACCCGAATTTGTACAACGCCCCGGCCTCCGTCTTTAACACATTTACGGTAGAGTTTGCTGCCCCTAGTTCCTCAACTGTGTCTTCGCCCTATCCTCCTTCCAGTCCTCAGTCCACCCTCACAAGGTCGCCCAAACATGCCAACAAGAAAGTGAACGCCCTCGTTCACGAGTACGTTAATATCCGAAGCAGGGACAACTCACCGCGGCAATCGTGGTGCGCCAGAGACGAAAGTGAATCTCTGAGCGACATCGCGCACCGAACCGGATCCGTCACTCGACGGTTAAGTGGTCACGGCCTCTTCAACGACTGGCAGTCAGCGGTTCGTAATAGAAAATGCATCGAGCACGGCACCCAGACGCAGACCAGCACGAACACGGCTGTTTTCTTAAGCCTACCCTATTTTGGGGGTTATTATTTAGTTTGACCTTGCCTCCCATCTTTGTACGGCTGTCACCGCGTTGCATGGCTGAAATTTTCGAAGCATCGTGATTTGAATACCATATTGAGCACTGCGTCATCGCACGAATTTATGCTGTTTTCAGTTGGCTCTCAAAAGATACCCATTTTTTGTTGCACCGTTCCTGTCTAGTTTTCAAGCTTTTTCTGTTTGTTGGCAGTTTTCATAGTATCATATTTCCTTCGGCTTGATATAACTTTTTTTTTGCTACTGTTATTTCAGGATGGAGAAGATGGAAGGAGGGAAAACGTTCCGAAGAGCAGTCGGGGATCCACCGGAGATAAAGAACGCGTAGAAAGTGAGCGCTTTGAAACAGAGCGTCGTATGTTGGAGTTGCGATTGAAACAACAACAAAGGCAATCGGAAGAAGACAGCCGATGGTTAGCTGAAGAAGAAAGTCAACTGGTAAGAGTGTGTACTGGCGCACTTCATTGTAAACTGACTTTTGGCGGTCGTTCATCAGTACTAATGCATTCTGCGCTCCTTTTGTATTTTTCAGAAAAAGCGGCTTTCGATTGCGAATTCAACAACGTCAGATCGATCGGATACAGAATCGATGGACGGGAATACTTTACCTTCGTCACCTTTTGGCGTTCCCAAGACTGACTGGGGTGTAGACTTAACCCGGGAAAGATCTGCAACGCCGCAGAGTGTCGGTTCGGGTTCCTTTTCAGAAGAAAGGCCAGTTGTAGTGAAGGTAAAATATAATTCCTTTTTCGCCCCGTTCTCACGTGTTGGGGGAAAAGAAGGCCAAATTCCGAGACTTTGTTGTGGGGGACTAATGATTTTCTTTTTTACCCATGCGTAGAAAGTCGAACCAACACCTACCGCCAACTTGGATCGTTCGAATGACAAAGTGTATGAGACAACGACGGCAGTTGTGAGATCAGTCATGCTTCTCTCGCAAGGTAATTTAGCATTCCAGGGCACACAGATGTCTGTATATGTAGATACTTTGAAGTGGAGATACTTAAGATACCTTGCTTCCTTTACGGCTAGCATTTGGGATATTTCCTGTGTATTCTGGGTTGGGACTTCCTTAATCGACTTTTTTCCCTCCTTAGGCGTCCAATCAGGGAAATGCGAGCTGTACACAGAGCTAGTGAAAAATGTAGGCCTAGATTTGCGAGCCCTGCTAGCCAGCGTGGATCTGATTATTCCCGTCTTTCCGCAAGCTGCACACCGTGAAGTAATGAGCAGTTTCTTTTCCTTTGTTGTTTCTCCCTTGACTTTCTCTGGCTTTATGCCTAATTAAAATGGTTTTATCTTTCGTAGGTTGAGATGGCCCATAAAGTATTAAGCAAAGACATGGGAGACTTGATAAGCGCAATGAAACTAGCTCAGAAATATAGCACAACAACTTTGGATGCCGAGTACCGAAAGTAAGCTTTTATTTGTACTTGAAGAACTGTTCTTTTTTTTTGTATCTTTTGTGGCACTTTTTCCCTTATATAATGACCCTTGCTGTTTTTCTCGTAGAAACATGCTAGCCGCTGCCCATGTAGTAGCAATGGATGCTAAGAATTTGTTAGATGTGATCGATAATATCCGAATCAAGTATCCCCACGTGGATAAGTTACTAACGGGACAACCCAAAGATACACGGTTGCCCGTAGGATAAGTCAACTAGTGATGGCCAAGCATTGTTGATCACACCGTACTGTGAATGCACAAAAGGGAAAAAAAGGGAAGTTAAAACAAGAAGCAGTGCTGAGATGAGAAAAAAGGAGGGTTTGAGTGACGAACAAAGATGTGAATGTGCATGCTGTACACACGGGTGGCTTATTATTTTTTTATTTCGGTAAACGTTTATCCATGAAAGAGTGTATTCGTAACTAGTCTGAATTCTTCGCTGTATTAACGTGTATCCTTGTTTATTTCCATTTTCTTTCCTGATGGTCCCTAATCATTAGTCGTTTCATTTCCGAGCTCTCTATTGTAATTTCTGTCATGTTTTGTAACTTTTAGCGGCATCAGCCCCTTCTTTCTTCATATAAGTCTGTAAGTGATATACGGTCGGACTTGTGATAATTACTACGTGTTATTTTGATCCATAACCTGACTCTTTAGCGTTGAAGAAAGACAAATCTAATGGATACTATAGTCTACCGTGTTACTGAACATTATGATGAATTCATGTCGGTAACACGAGTTTTTATCTTTTTTTTCAGGAATTTTCATAGGGCTTGGTCCCTGGCCTATAATTTCAGGTGGAATGCACTTTTGTGGCTATGCCCTTGCAGAGATCAACCCTTACTGGCTTACGGGTTTTCCCATTTGTACATAGTAGTCCTCTCTACCTTGACCATAAGGTTGGCGTTCTCATTTTGATTTTTTTTATTATTATTATTTTCTTGACTCGGATCAAGCTTGTTACTATTTTCTAGATAATCCTACATTTTTCAAGCTAGCCAGAATAGATTAAGTGGCTTCCGTTTGAGCAAAATGTGTTTCTAGTTTTGCGAGAAAAGCGCAAATGAGTTAAAAAGAAAATTATTGTAATAACCAGTAATATTAATGTCAAAGCGTGCATGGAGAGAAAACATTCGATGCAAGGCTTCTGCTAATAACAAACTCATCGAATAGACGGCGATGCAGGTCAGACTTCTGCAACGAAATTGACTTTCTAGTAATGAGGAAGAATTATTTCAACCACTGAACAAGTGAAAATGAGTATTTCGGTCTTTTGCCCTTTACATAATAGAAACTGGCCCCAGTTTGCACTCAAGTGTTAATGACAATCTTGAAGAGCCGTCCGTCGAGGCTCTGTTTTTACGCCAATTATATTAAATTTTATGGTAAGTTGTACCGAAATTCTATGGGCTATTGAGCGACATTACGTTTGCTAGCCATGCCGGCTGTGAGTGCAACAACCTTTTTACTAAGAAAAGTGAAGTCAAGTAGCGTTTAGGTTAGGCTTTGGAAGTGGAGGGGCATTGAGTTTCTTCGTGCTTCACTTAAAACAAGAAAGACGAGGCCTGTTTTATTATATGCCTCACGAAGCGTTGCCCACTTCTGATTGTACGGTTTTGTCGTAAAATGCCCTGTAAAACCAGTTAATGGACTACTGTAACTGTACCCCCGCATATCAGGCCTACGCCCATTGCGAACATAACAGCAACTTTTCCTTTAGTTGGACCAGAAATGAAAATATATCACCAAAAGATCGAGAACATCCGTCCTGCATTAGTATGAAGTGGGAGCTAATGGACATTTGGGAAGTTGATCAGCCGTGGAGTCGTGGCTTGCGTAGCCACGGATGACCAGATGGAGAGGATGTTTGGCGCGTGCGGATGCGTCAAGCACGACTGGCCTCACACGCCTGCAGGAGTTGGCCTAATGGTAGGTTGCGTTATGACGAGAGAGGTTGTTCATCACTACGAACCGCAGAAGCCAACATACCTGGCACACGCCTGCCACATGTGTGCGAGCTAAATGCACGCGTACTCTCTTCCTCATAGTGCTGCTGGTCTGGGTGGTACGCTCATTCACAACCAGTCAATCAAAAGTGGTTAAATTTTTTGCGTGGAACCACTTGTTGTGATTCCTGACATGGGCATTTTGGAGTTTGATCATTTGTCGTGATTTCATTTCAAATATTTGTTACAGTGCTTTCAGCTGTAAGATTGTGAAACGTACCGGAAGAAGTTTGACCGAAGTTTGAAATTAAACGATTTGTTTTATGCAGTGGAGGAGAGTATTGTAGTTCGGCGCCAACCGTAAGCTCTGGCTACCAGGAATAATAGGACAGTTCATGCTTGGTGAAACGAAAGGGACTTGGTTTTCAAAGTAGTAGCCCCGAAAAAGTTTGTGCCGAGTTAACCAATTTAACCCTTTGCAAGCTATCCAGTGGTTCAGAGTAGTCAGTGAACGATGTGGAGGGACTTTGTGACGCGGATTTCGCGCAAGAAAAAACCGCCCAGTTTGACTAGTACAGTTGATAGTGATCTGACGGGTAATTACGGTGGTGTTACTGGTGGATACAACGTAACTGGATATTACAGTTTCCATGGACAATCCCCTGACTCGGAAGAAATAGCGGATGAGGATGGCACATGGAATTCTAGTTTAAGCGATGAGGTTTGATAAGCATTTTCACCGTTTTTTGAGCGCTTAATACGGGTTTTGAAATTATTAGAATGTTAGTTTGTTTATAACAGATATTTTGCTATTTTTCTTGCCTTTAGATGATAGTCAGCATCGTAATGTTTATATTGTTGCCCTTATTACGTCCCTGCTTAAAAAAATATAGTTACTTACAAGTAATTTTTATTTCGAAAGGATTCGCCTACTTTGTTTATTATAGACAGGACTTTATTGTTGTAAATACTTTCGAGCTCTCAATCACTTTGTAAATTCATTCTCCCACTCTGTTCTTCACTTGTTAAATATTCATAAAACGTAAAAATAATTAAACAAAAAAGTGACTTTATAGTTAAATAAAACGATGATTTTGTAGTTAAACAAAAACAAATCGTTAAATAAAAAGGTTAAACTAAAAGTAATTAAAGAAAATGTATGCATTTTCTTAATCGAATGTGTAAATTTAAGTTGGTCGTTATGTTATACTTTGGCCCCTTGATTTGAATTCACAAATGGACGTACTCTTCTAAGACGTAACTCGAAGTAATAAATGTTACGAATAGTCTTCCTTCTCGCCAGCCGTGCTAAGAATCTTTTTCTGTGTTGTTTAGTCAGTCGGAAAAGACGAGCCACTGTGGAGGGATAGGTATGATATCCTACTGGGGTTAATTCGTGAACCGCGGTTATTGTTGGGCGAAACCCTTTCTGCTGAAGCCCTGAAACTTTCCTTGAAGCGCCAAGCGTACATGGTAGAGAGAATCCTTGTTATCAAAAGTTTGGAACGGTGGAAATCCACGCGTCACAGCCTACATCATTGGGATTCAGAGTAAGTAAGATCGATCTTGATAGCAAAAAATGAAAGATAGGAGAAGTAAATTACACAGTGTGATAAAAGTATATGAAAAACAATCGTAGCATGAAAAACAATCGAATTGCGGGAATATATGTTTTGGCTTCCTACATTTATTAGGTTAGGAAAATAGTAGGCTTAGATCATGAAATTATGGTCTTTAAATGTACTGTTCGAGGGTGTAGAATTCATCGATTGAGGAGAACTTCAGCCGTGCGATCATGCACCATTTCTCATTTATTGTTGGAGCCGGTGAAGTTTTTGCTAAATTTGAAGGAAGTGAGTACCAGAGCGCTTATGTAATTACGTTTGGGTGACTAGAAAGGTAATTTTCTGCTCTAAGTATTGTCGTGCTT
Organism: Triops cancriformis; assembly: GCA_020615345.1. Taxonomy (NCBI): domain Eukaryota; kingdom Metazoa; phylum Arthropoda; class Branchiopoda; order Notostraca; family Triopsidae; genus Triops; species Triops cancriformis. The sequence continues at coordinate 98,699 of JAHZNP010000019.1, read as the reverse complement.
TTCGCTGAATGAGCAAGCGCACTGTGCGATGCAACGTGCTTCTAATAGAATATTTCAGTTTTTGCTGTACGCAAATAACAACACGAACTTCTGTTATTTTGTAGCCTTAAAACGTCGGGTTAGATCTTCCTTAAAAAGAAATATAAAACTTTCTAATCAATCCTTGGTTACAAGTTACCTTGTCCAGTAGAAGGCTTAGTTTCCGTATGTTTGCTTTGGAAATATTCGTTTTAAGTAATTTTTTAGTAATTTAGAATAATTAGTAATTTACTTGGTTTTATTTATTTTTATTACTTTAAGTTCCTTAAAGCAAGGCTTCTTTTTGTACTCAGCAATTCGACAGTGCATTTTGCCATTTTCTGCCGAAGCTTACTCCGACCTCAAACAGAATTCGATTTTGTCGTTCAAGTAGCCTTTGAAGTAGCGTTTTTTTATTATTATTTAATACCAGCGTGAGCATTGTACTCTTCGCTGGACCTTTTATTTATAACCATGTTTAAATCAAAAATTTGATTAAAACGAAATAGTTAACAACCCCACCCTAGCTAGATTACTGCACAATGCTATTTTTAGATACACTACACAAACGGACAAATTCCTGAAAGGAAAATAGTTCACATTAGGCGCATTTCTTAAAATCCTTTCTTGAGCATTTTCCTGCGTGTCATCTAGAAAAAAAGGTTTGCCGCTGAATACACACGAAAGACAATACTTTACCTCCCTGAAGTCAAATATCTTAAACAGTGTTTTTTTTTACAGTATAGCCTTTATGGAGAATTGGATGTTCAGATCTTTGACCATGAAAACAGCTGTAGGCTTTAAAGATTCCGTAATCCTTATCTTCCGATGCAACCGGGCATGACGTGTAATTTTCAGGAAGCCTCGCACTGGTCACTGACCTGGCCATTCATTAAGCGCAACTCTATTTGCTACTTCTTAAGTCGCATTGCCTTTGTTATTTATGGCTCCTGACAGGAAAAAATTAGACTTGTTTTCCAAACAGTCCGTCCGTTCTGTCAAGAATTTATTAGCATGCAGTTTGAATTTCTCGTCGTAGTCCACTCTTGGCATTCGTCACGCTGTGTTAAATACTTTCCCATAGATGAAAAGATGACTTCTTTTGGCTCCTTAGCACTTCCCTGGTTTCAACCATTGAATGGGCATGCAATAAGCAGAACGTCCCTTGTTCTTCGACATGTTACGTTCAAAGCTCGCTGCCCCTCGACGGTAGCTGTAGTCAACCAGTTACGTAGTAAACACTTAACATCCCGTGTTAAGCTTCAGTGAAAAAGGGAGCAAATCGTTTAGTTCAACTTAACACCTTGTCAGCGAGGTTCGCTAAACTAGCTAGGTAGCTTCGTTAAACGTCAGTCCCTTCCCGGTAGTGACAGAGTGTGTACGTAACATTTCTGCGCCATGTATTCAGTGCCTATAAGTCCTATGCCACCGCATTCAAATTACGGACCCCCTGGTCCGCCTCGTGTGAATTACCAGTACTCAACCCTAACACGACTTCACAAACGTGCGAATATGCACGGATACCAGCCGTACGCTAATTCGCCAACCATGCAGCAGAACATGGAGTTTATAGGAGGACATTCGGCTCCCTTAGAAGCATCCCATGCCCAACAGTTCTTTTACAACCCGTTCCACGTTGACGTCCAGCCCTATTTATTAGAGCCTTACAGCCGGTCACTCCATCGACCAGTGTCAAGTTTAAGTCATCAGCGATCCTATTCGACTATTCCTAGGCAAGAGAGGGAAGCTGCCGCTTTACGACAACAATTGCAGCACTTGGATAAAACCTTGTCCACTTTGGAGAGTCGCTTAGAAGTTTTGAAGGCGGTCCAAAATGCGTTGCCACCGGAATTTGCAGGTAAGCAACTCAACTTGCCTTGAACTTGTGCCTACGAGGCTCGCGGTGTTCACCTTCGTTGGACATGCGGTGAAAACTTGCGCAGTTTGCTGCCAGGTAATCACCACCTCATCCTGTTTTGACAGGAAATTCGGCATTACAAAGGAAAAGTATCATGGCTTGAACATCTGTGAAGCTGATTTTTATTTTTTCGTTACGTAGCTGCGGAAGACCAGGAAGAGTCGGAAGAACCCGATTCCCTAGAAGACTCTTCACTCTTGATGTCCAGCCAGATCACCGAAGACAGCAAAAACAAGCCCCCCTCGAATGTTGGAGATATGATGGCTTTACTGCGTATTGAAAGATTAGCACACCGTGTGACCCGACGGAGTTTACTGACGATTCGGAAACAATATGAAAGATTACGCGACGAACTGGAATGGAGAGATTCTGGCCATGGGGATGAAGATCCGGACCAAGAAGAAGACATCAAATCCAAGGAAAAAGCTTGGACGCTGCGCAGCAACCCGAGGTAGTTTTAAGTCTTAAATTTGTATCTAAAGATTGAAGTTTATATCTGAGGATTTAAATTTCGATCTAAAGGTTTAGATTTAAATCGAAAGATTTAAATTTAGATCTGAAGATTCAAATTTAGATCAAGAGATTTTAATTTCGACCTATGGTTTAATTTTAGATCTAAAGATTTTAATTGAGATCTAAAGATTTAAATTGAGATCTAAAGGTCTAAAATTGAGATCTAAAGATTTAAATGTAGGTAAAACATTCTAGACATAAAGATGTAAATTAGGAATGAAAATTTCATAAAATTTGAAGATTTGATTTGCGTTGTATTTTACTTCAGTCATAGATCGGTCATAAGTGCCATAGACCGGCTAAATAAGGATGAACCTAATAGCTGCACTTCCATGGAATCCTTTGCGAGTCAAGTTCCCACCGACTATTTATCCAATGAGCTCCATTTAAAAGAGCGTACCATTGCGAAACTACGTCTACGGGTAGAGGAATTAGAAAAGGCGAAAAATGAAGCAACCCCGGTAGACAAAACACAAGAGATCGCTAACCTTCAGAACTACGTGGTAAGGCATACAAATCATTTGAAACCCGTGGTGTTTAACTTTATACGGTAATTCAAATAGTCCCAGCTGGAAACGGACAAAGAAGACTTGAAAACTGAAATTGAAGCCGTTCGCTTGAAATTTGAACACTTGGTCAGCTCTCCCGCCGTTTCCAGTCCCGGTGAAGTGAACGGGCTGCGTAACGAACCTATCGGTCGCGAAGCGGAATTATCTAGTCCAGACAATGAGAGCCAAGGTGTTGTGAATGGAAGCCGCGGGGAATCTCATGCCGACCATGGCATCCAACGCAAAAGAACTTACAAAGTTTCCAGTGATTCTCTCGAAGTCCGGCAAGTCCGTGAACTGCTGAATGAGCTGCAAAGCAAAGAAATCGAGTATAAAACGCGCATCAAGGAATTGGAAGCAGAGTTAGAAGAGAAAACTGCCCAACTTCGTGAAACCGACAAAGAAACGTTGGTGAACACACTACAGCAAACCTTAGACGACCGTGAGAAAGCGCTCCAAGATGCAGAACGCTCCCTTTCGCTGAAGGGTGATGAAGTCTCCACTACGAAGCTGGAATTAGATAGACTACGCGATGAAAATAGCCGCCTAAGCAATGAGCTAGAAAGACACGTTCAAAGGGAGAAGGAACAACTCAAGATGATCGAGAATTTGCAACAAACGGAAAAGGATGTCTTACGGCTCGAGGAATCGAACAAGATGCTCTCAGAAGATTTTAACCGTGAACGTGTTCAGCGCAAAAAGTACTTCAACACTATTGAAGAGTTAAAAGGAAAAATTCGGGTTTTTTGTCGCGTACGTCCTTTAACAGCGATCGACAAGCAACACAGCGGTAGAAATGTTGCTGCAGCCGTGGTCGATCCGTACACAGTTCTTGTCGAGACTCCTCGCGGAGGCCGAGAATTCCAGTTCGACCGTGTTTTCGTACCTGAGGATTCACAAGAAACTGTATTCCATGATACAAATGTAAGTTTTGTATGAAATTACTGTACAGTACTGTTACAAAAAGAAAAACGGAGCTCAGCCAACGTTTATAGTTTATCAGTGAGATTTTTTATTGCGAAAGCCTTGCTGCCGGTTACGGAACGTCGTAAAAGGATAGAGTGAGACACCACTCATCCATTCCATCTGTAGCATTAGCATAAGAACTTTGTCTGGGTCGGTTATTTTGAGGAATACTGTCCCTACCCGTCATAAAAGACCAAGGAAACAGCCTTATATTAACTAGACGGCCGTTATGTGAGCGTTGTATCCATCCCATCTTCCGACACAAATTCTGTGGCCCATAGCAAGGTTTTCGCAATGGAGTCTTTCATTGTTATTCCACGCTGAGTGGCTAGATTAAAAATTGTTTGCTTTTGCCTTTAAGATATGACGAGTATGTATATTTAAAAGAAACTGCGAAGCGTTTTGTTTCAAAAATCTGTAATCGAATCTGTGCTCTTAGAACTTGATCCAGTCAGCGTTTGACGGCTACAATGTCTGCATATGTGCATACGGCCAAACCGGTAGTGGCAAAACGTACACCATCGTTGGTGATGAAGCGCATCCTGGCCTGGCCCCTCGTGCTTTTCAAAGGATTTTCCAGCTGGTGCAGGAATACAGCGTGCAATTCAGCGTCACTGTGTCCATGTATATGCTAGAATTATACAACGACAGACTCATAGATTTGTTGCGGCCGTCGTCGATGTCGGAAGAGGTATTTAAGAATAAAGTATAACCACTGCATTCGTGCTCATCTCCTTTTTATTGCAGAATGACCGTTTAGACATAAAAAAAGACAAAAAGGGAATTGTGTGGGTGCAAGGAGCGACTGTGATAACTGTTGCGGATGCGGTAGCTTTAACGACTCAATTTAAGCGTGGGTTGGCTTCCCGACACACAGCGGCAACAAAGATGAACGACCGAAGCTCCAGGTCGCACTTGGTAGTCGGAATTAACGTCGAATGCACCAGTCGTCTCCATGGTACAGTAATTAAGGGCAAAGTACGTAAATTTTTGAGACTTGACCTTGCAGTGTCTAACGTGACTCTCATTAGGTTAGCCTGTTGGACTTGGCCGGGAGCGAACGTATTGCCAAATCAGGAGCGACGAGCGATCAGGTTCGGGAAGCGAGTTCAATTAACAAGTCTTTATCGACTTTAGGGGACGTCATTTCCGCACTCGCTAGCAACCAGTCTTTCATTCCATATCGGTAAACAGAACCATGTCGTATTGGAAATATGCCCTTGACGTCACTTTTCTCTTAATACAGGAACAGCAAGTTGACTATGTTAATGCAGGACAGTTTGGGTGGCAACGCGAAAACCTTAATGTTCGTGAACATATCTTCGTCACACTTCAATTTGGACGAAACTCTCGTGTCTCTTACGTGAGTGGTCACAGAAGGCGTTTTCGCTCAAATTTTTTACTTAACTTTGTACTTTCAATGTATAGGTACGCTTCTCGCGTTAAGCAAATCACAAATATTGCCTCACGCAATACCGAAAGCAAGGAAATTGCGCGCTTAAAAGCGGTAGGTTTTATAATGCTAATCGTAAAACTTTGTGTTACAACGATTTTTTTCTTTTCACTCCAACAGGTCATTGCCAAACTGCGGAGAGGGGAAGACGATGGAGAGGTATCATCGTAAGAAAATGCCGTTGTACAAGAAGAAACTTTTAGCGACAAATCATGTACTCATTGGTCACCTTTGCATAATCTTACACACAAAAAAACTAAAGCGAAATGACAGGGGACAAGATAATTAAAGAGGGACAGTTCCTTTTCAATAATTTTCACAAAGTCACCAATCATTTGGCAGCAATCTCATTTTATACGTGTAAGGAGGAAGTATGTTACATCCATTTTTTTAAGATTTTATAAAAATAACACGCAAACAAACTTGAATTGCTGTTTACCCTTAATTACAGTGTTACAAGTAATTGAAGGATTCTGTGGTGAGGACGCAACGATACTTTTTGACCTCCTTAGCCAATTCCACGAAAAAAATTAGAAAAAGAGAAAAATAACCATAGAGGCGAAATAAAGAAAAGTCTCGTGCCAAAATACCCAGCTGTCTCCAGAGAAGTTAAGCAAATGGGCAGGAAAACGTACTTTAAAAGGAGCCGTTACTGTTTCGGACAGATGCTGGGAGACAGAGTTCACCGAGATCGCATACTTCTATAAGGTGAACAGACTTTTCTTTACATTTCTTCCCAGGGTAAAAACACAGACAAGACTACATAAGCAAACAAGACAATATCATATAAAAGGTATAGTTTGATGTGGTTTTGTTCTGCACTTGTAGTTACTCTTGACATCCACTCTTCTATCTATCGTATCAGAAACCGACAAATAGAAGATATTAAAAAAGGCCTAATATATGGGAGATTTGCGATGGTGTAGTGTATTTATACCACAAAAATGATGCTTTTCTCACTTGTTGATAGATGAAAAGCCAGGACCACTACAAACAGCAGAATTTTATAAATTAGTCAACTCACTCTTCCCCGTAAAAAATGCAGCAGTGGTAAGAACTTATTGGTCTTTTCTACAGGGAAGGAAAACCATTCTAAAGGAGTTTTTCGGTCACAGAGTTTTTCCCACAGCTTTCCGTACATGACTCGCTTACGCTTTGAGTTCCACTCACGCTGCTATTGTCGGGTGACAAAGGGGCCCTACTGGACTGGGTAAGGCCTGGGTGTCTTTGTCAATTAGCAAGCTCTACTGTCACAAACTGTTTCAATCTCTCTAAGTATTGGCTGTACAATTCAACGTCGTTGTGACCAGCACCCTGCGAATCAAAAAAGAAAAGAACCAGTGCGGTTGCCCTGAATTCCAAGCCACGAAGTTGGATTACCTCTACCCACAAAGGCTCGACAGCTTTGGGGCATTTGTCATGTATAGCCATGCCGTGTGAAAAATCTATAATCTCGTCCTCGGTGCCGTGAATCACCAAAACAGGCGAATTCACTTTGGAAATCTTGTCAATGCTAAAGAAAAAAGATTAAGATCATTAAGCATCGGGGACAAAAATCTGAATGAACAATGTACCTCGGGAAAGCATCGAAGCACCAGGTTCTGCTGGTTTTGGGGAACGCTACTCGCATTCCCGACATTAAAGGTGAATGTAGGATTACAGCTCCGACTTCATAACGAGACGCTAAATCGACAGTGGGCACGGTTCCAATACTTTGACCATACAGGATAACGTTTTCTGGTGATACTCCGTATCTCGTTCTCAGCGTGTGCCAAACTGCGTCGATATCAGCGTACAAGTTCTTTTCAGAAGGCCTGCCTGTACTCACTCCATAACCTGAATAATCGTAGCTGTGGAAAGGAAGATGGCCGTGTTAACAACTTGGAACAGGCATTTTTAAATAGATTTACCTGAAGATGTTGCAATTGATTCGTGAGCCTAGACCAAGGTAGAAACTGCTCATTTGTCCCAAGTCTACGGCATTTCCATGAGAGAAGAGGATTGTGTAGCGAGCGTTGGGAGAACATCTGACAAACATGCAAGCTATTCTGTTTTGCCTGGCAGTCCTTGTGTAGAATACTTCCAAGTTTTCTTTCTCGCGCTCAGAGTACTGCCACTCAGCTCTCTCGTGTAAGCAGATGGTAAGTTTGGAGCCACTTTCCTCCATAAAGGTATAAGTAGGCTGCGGAGGGAGAAACGCTAATTTGGCTGCAATTCTTGACGGCCATGGGGGGCAGCAGAACAAACAGCAAAACTCACGCACACTCAGCCCGTTCATTGCTCCTGAATCCGGCTCCAGTTTGAACAGTCTGAATGGGAGCTAACAGGTAAAAAAAGGCAGCGGAACTATTTGTCTTTTCACTATCAATATAGAACACTTTTGTCGATTTAGCTGGTCGACAAAGATCTTCCGCTTTGTTTATACTGATCCTACCTTACGTACACCCTGCTGAAATCATAGCAGACTATTTTTTTGCCATTGCACTGCAACTGCCACCTAGGTGAACCATGGTGAAGCGAAAGCGTAACGATTCGCTTTTCATAGGAACACATACAACATCCTGCCTTTGTTCGCGTGAATGTCCACAAGCCTCTGGTCCAGTGATCTGATCAGGCGGGAAGGAAGCATTGTCAGCTGGGCATTCGCACCGTAGGGCACGGGTAAATGAATTCAGCTGAGTGATACGTAGTTCTTATTCACAGTACTTGTGTCACGAACTTAGTTGTTGTGTCCTTTTTAGCTGGGCAAGTCCTGAAGGACTGCCCAGCTTATACTGTTATGGTGGCGTCTGAGGTCTTCATTTCTTTGCCAACTTCGGTTCAGTTTGTTGTTTCGGACAAGTGTCTGCTTATTTCGTGTTTGCGGAGTTGCTGCGCATATTCAAGTGTGAGATTCAGTGTGCGCGATAGCTCGTTTTGTAATTTGAAGTTTGTGGGTGTCTTGGTAGTTTGTAACTGTTTACGCAATAGTTTACACAGCTAAGTTTCGTTGGGTTATTTGAGTCTACTTAACTGTGTTTTCTTACTTTAATTTATTGTCTTTTTTATTATATTATGCGGCAATCGATGGTATTTCTTTGATAATCCCAGTTCATGGATTGTGTTACTTATTGGAAAACTATGTAACATATCTACTCTCCTTCAGTATGGTCATTCATGATTTTCGCCTCCCGTTTCTTTTCCTTGCGAACAATAAAAAGCAACTCCTTTTTCACCAATTCTTTAGGAAACAATGCAGAAATAATAATAATGAAAAACTGTTCGTATGTACTGACGTATTTCTATATTCACAATCGTTGTGCCGTCTATGATACTAAATGCAACTCAAGACATCATCGTGAAACTTAATGTGTCGTGCTTAGTTCTTTATTATTAATATAAAAACAATACGTATGACGCCATGAGTGAGTAACTAACACAAGGAAAAAATCTATATCTGAAAAAACAAAACAAGGGAAACAAATTACACACCTGACATTAGCTTCGTTTGGTATCTCGTCTTTTACTGGAGTGATTATTATTTTAATATTATTATTATTTGAACTACTGTGTAGCGTAGCTCTTTGGCTGTAGCAGGTTTTTTTTAATGAGTATCCGGCGTAGGCTCGCGCCTATTGCCACTCTCTATATTTCTGACGATTCGGTTTTACAAAATTGTGGTCAGTATTCCCATCACAAGGGTCGGGTAACCGGGTAGTACACAAAGTACTATCCGGGGGAGCTGTAGCAGGTTATATAGATTTAATATCGTTGGCTACTGGAGCGGTGCATATATCAATGGATTATACTGATGGTAAATGTTTTACTGAAGTTTGAAAGGCGTTCGCCCATAGCCCTTTGATATCGAAAAATACATATATATATAGTTTGCTCTGCACGATAAGGAGCAAATGGCCGAGTGGTCTAGGCGGGTAGCACCGCGATCGAAAGGTCGCAGGTTCGAATCCTGCTGAGGCATGTTTATTTTATATTTTAAAAAAATCCTTACTCCTCCATTCTTCCCAAATCCGAGTTTATCCCTTGCTCGGTTCCTGTCTATCGTGCTTACATCTGTTCAGTTTGGAGTACCAAGTGGTTCGAGAAACGAGCTGCTTGGGAAACAGGATAGGAGCGAGCACGAGAGATAGAAACAGGCTAAGGGAGGAGCAAGAAGGGGAAGGAAGGCGGAGTTCCAGTTTTTCACGTTTTCTGAAGGGGTACCCCTTTGCTCAACATTGTTTCTTATGGAAAATAACCCGAAAAAGGACTTTCCAGCTCGGAAAACTAACCACGCCCACTTTTTCGAAATTCCGCCAATGGGATGGCGAAGATTTCAGGGAACGTCCCATTTTTTGGCGGGGAATTTGAATAGTTTTTTTTACAGAATGTATTTAAAAAAGCCGCAAAATACAGCATATTACGGGTAAAAAAATGCGTACAATTTTCGGCTCAAGATACAGACATTTTGGTGGTATCTTATGCAAGTTAACGCAGATTCCACACAGAAACGGTTATGAAACGCGGGACAAAATGAGATAGAAAGCTTTAACTTCCCTGATGCCACGAAGTGTGAGTGAACAGTGTCGAGATTTTCCCCATCAGGTCAAGTCTACCCATGGTGTTTTATGTAATACATACGATTTTTCGAACAATTATTCGAGTTAATCTCGGGTCCGACGAATAAGACAAAGATTTATACGAATTTCTATCGTATATTTGTGGTACTTGCATGGCTTTTATGACACGACATAGAACAGACTCTCCAGTTAAATAATTATGCATAAACTACACAATATAATATAATACAATATGTATAAACGTTGTACGCTTACGCACGCTGCCATGACGTTCACTTAATCGGACTAGTTTTTCCAGCGGCAGAGATACTGAATAAAGCTGTAGTCTTTAAATGACCATTACTGTATACCGGAAAGTGACTACGGAAATGCACTGTCCTTTTTTCAATAATTCAGTTAACCGCGTTTCAGCAATTGTCTGATGGGCCGAGCACAGGTAAAACAAACTGGGCGAAAGCTGCAACTTCACGGTACTCAGCGAACTTTTTTACTAATACGAAAGTTCCACCTAGTCAATAAAAACAAAACTTTTAGAATTGATTCGTGCGAACATCAAAGTAAAGGTGCTAAGTAAAAATATTCAGTACCAGGAATCGGTATCATTGAGAATCTCCGTTAAAAAAAATTAAACTCATCATGTTAATGAAACAAAAAATTTAAGAAATCTCAACGTACTTGTCTTATGGCACGGGTGTAAGCATCTGAACCGGCACTTAGTTAACACAAGCCAATCTTCCTAGCTGGCCAAATATCCTTCTAATGAATGTTTAATGAATTAAAATATATATAAATTTTCACCGCGTATTTTTGGAAACTACCGTTTTTTAATACTGCTTCGAACAGACCCCCAATTTAACAGTTTATACTACGCATAAACATTTTTGCACTTGCGCACGCTGCATTATGATTATTTAATCGGACTAGTTTTAACAACGACGAAAATACAGAATAAAAATGTTATTTTCTACCACTCCCCTCTCCCTCCACTGACCGTTTATGAATTAAAATATGACCGATTCACTACGACTTACAACGACCATGGAAAACGTACTGTCATTTCCCCAACAATTCAGTTAACTACGTTTCAAATTGTCGAATGGATGCGTCCAAGTCAGACCCAAACGGGGCGAAAGCTGAAACTTCACGGTACTAAGCCAACTTTAATGTCACAGAACTTCCACCTAGTAATTGGAACAAAAGTCTTAGAATCGACACGTACAGACACCCTTATCTAGGAGTACTAAGTAAAATATTCAGTACCAGGAATCGGTATCATTGAGAATCTCCGTTAAAATTTAAACACATCACGTTCATACATAATCAAAATTTAGGTAAGAAAATTAACGTACTTGTTTCACGGCAGGTTCCGAGCATCTGATCCGACCGATCCGACTAATATACACACAAACCGATGTTACTAGCTGGCCGAGTACCCTTTGTAATGAATTTGATTAATAAATTCAAGTTAATATAAATTTTCACCATGTATTTGCGGAAACTACACGGTTTTATGATACAACTTCGAACGGATCCTCCAATTACACAGTTTATACTACTTGACACGCTTTCTGCACTTGAGCCTGCTGGATGACGCTCACGTAATCGGTCTCGTGTTCACTCTTGCAATCCGGCATAGAGAAGGGCCAAAAATACGGAATAAAAATGGTATTCTTCTACTCTTTTTTTCCCTTTAGACGCTCGACTGTCTTATGATTGGAAGGTGGCTAAGAAGTCCTGGACGACTTTCTTCATCTTAGCGTCAGTCTCGTCAGTGATCTTGCCTTCCTTGGCAATTGTGGCCAAAAGGTCTTTCTGGGTGGTCCTAAAACACAGCATAAACTATAGTGAAAAGAACAGATCAACAACAATTATATTTACTTGATGTGTGCAGTGAATTCCTTCTCGAACTGGGTAATCTTAGAGGGATCCAATTTATCCAAATGTCCTCGGACACCGCAATAGATAATCGTGACTTGTTCTTCAATAGCCATGGGGACGTACTGGCCTTGTTTCAACAACTCAGTAAGACGTACACCGCGGTTCAACAACTGCTGAGTAGATGCGTCCAAGTCAGAGCCGAACTGGGCGAAAGCTGCGACTTCACGGTACTGAGCCAACTCCAATTTCATGGAACCGGCCACCTAATCAAAAAGAAACAATACCCTTAGAATTGTTCATTAAAAATCGCTGTCTGAAACCAATAAACTAAATATTCAGTACCAGGAATCGGTGTCATCGAGGATCTCCGTTTTAAAATTAAACTCATCACGTTACACGCATAGTAACAAATTCAGCGACACAAACATACCTGTTTCATGGCACGGGTCTGAGCAGCAGAACCGACACGGGATACAGACAAACCGACGTTGATGGCTGGCCGGATACCCTTGTAAAACAATTCAGTTTCCAAGAAAATTTGTCCGTCAGTGATGGAAATGACGTTGGTGGGGATGTATGCGGACACATCACCAGCCTGGGTTTCGATGACGGGGAGCGCAGTCAAGGAACCACCTCCGTTGGTTTCGCTCAATTTGGCAGCACGCTCAAGCAAACGGGAGTGCAAGTAAAACACATCACCAGGGTAGGCTTCACGACCTGGGGGTCTAATAAGAGAAAGCGTTTGTTAAGACAGCATGAAAACGACACCTGAGACTTATGAAAAATCTTTACCTCCTCAACAAGAGAGACATTTGACGGTACGCAACGGCTTGCTTGGACAAATCGTCATAGATGATGAGCGCGTGCGCGCCGTTGTCACGGAAGAATTCTCCCATGGCGCAACCTGAGTAGGGGGCCAAATACTGAAGGGGAGCAGCGTCAGAGGCAGTAGCAGATACCACGATGGTGTATTTCATGGCACCGGCATCAGTCAAACGCTTGACGATCTGGGCGACGGTCGAACGTTTCTGTCCAATAGCGACGTAAATGCAGTAAAGTTTGCGTTTCTCGTCGGTACCTTCGTTGAATCGTTTCTGGTTGATGATGGCATCAATGGCAATGGCGGTTTTGCTAGAAAGAAAAACTCCGATTAATGACACGGATTTGGCACGCATAAATCTACCTTACCCAGTTTGACGATCACCAATGATCAATTCACGCTGGCCACGACCAATGGGCACCAAAGAGTCGACGGCCTTAATGCCAGTTTGCATGGGCTCCTTCACGGAAGTACGGGGAATAATACCAGGGGCCTTCACACCAACTCGGGCGCGCTTGGCGGTGGGGATAGGTCCCTTGCCGTCAATGGGGTTACCCAAAGCATCGACAACGCGGCCCAACAATTCAGCACCGATAGGTACGTCGACGATAGCGCCAGTACGCTTGACAATATCACCTTCCTTGATGAGCCTGTCGTTACCGAAGACGACAACACCAACGTTGTCAGGTTCCAAGTTGAGGGCCATACCCTTAAGACCGGAAGAGAATTCCACCATTTCCTCGGCTTGGATGTTCTTGAGGCCATAGACACGGGCGATACCGTCACCAATGCTCAATACACGTCCAGTTTCTTCCAAGTTTTCCTAAAACAAAATGGTTGTTAGCTATAGCTTTTGAAAGATTTCGCAATAAAGGAAAACGTTCATAGATAAGTTCTAGCTAAGGTAATTTTGTCTGCTGCGTAACCTTGTGCTCATGTAGTTAAGTACACAGGCTTAAAAAAGCAGACTACAACTTTCTAGGGACAGAGAATTTACAGAAACCGCATGCTATGCTTCGAAACAATGTCTGAAGCTTATTATTCCAAGTGACAAAAGAACCTTTACACCGGAAATAGTTCGAGTGTCTGGAGGTGAATGTGGCGAAGCAATTGGCACATCTATTTAAACAACCGGTCTCGTCAAAATCTGATTTTTACCTTGGGGGCAGCTCCCAGGATCTTTTCCTCCAAAATGGAAGAGATTTCGGCAGCCCTTTGGGTGTCAGAAGTGTGCAATTTACGGGCAGCAATCTGGACAGCGGGCAAAGTGCGCTGGGCGATCTAAAAGTTGAATTAAAAATTTAGTTCACGCACTTCAAAATGGCGACACGAACACATTAGGCTCATTTAGGACTAGCACAAGATTGAGTTTTGGGACAAAAACTCGAATTTTCGCAAGAATTGTTCAGCAGAAAAGACAGATAGTTACTTTAAAACTTTTTGGAAATTACCTTGGTGCCATTCCTGGGCAACTGACGGGCCACGGAGGCGGCCAAACGAGCGGAAAGGAGAGCCATGTTCACTGCGTCCTGCCGGGCGAGAAGGAGACGGATTGAAGATGGCGACCGGACGGACGTCACAACGCTATCGATAACTATATCGCACTGTTCGCGATGAAGAACGATACAATGGCTCGGAATTTAAAAATAAACGTAAAACTTGGCACGGATTCCGGATTCTATTTATATATTTGTTCCAACAAAAATGTAAACCTCTAATCCCGTAAAATATTTAAAACCCCTTTACGTTAAAACACGCATTACACGGAAATACGAATTATCATTCTACAGTAAAAAAATTTAATTATCCGAACAGTAAACGGTAAACTGTGGTCCGATCGTTTGCGACATTACGGGTCATCAGATTACATTATTTTAAACACAAGGAAGCTTGTCAGAATGCCAACACGGTTGTGCTGATGTACAAAGAAGTCGGATGCCTTACCTAAAGTCGACAAGTTCTAGGAACATCACGTTACTGTTATAGCAAAAATGACTAAAACGGAATGTCAGGTTCTTGGTAAAATGTTGTATGTTTCCTGAATTCGGATAATTATAAATTTTACTTTAGTAATCTCGTCGGATTTCAGTAAATATAAGTCTCGGAAAGACGCTTCTTCAAGTAGTCTAAAGCTGTGATCGGAGTATGTTTTCCCGAGTTGTCCAAAGCTTCAACGATAACTTCATCATCAGGATGGACGAAATACACGATGGACTGACGCGCACGTTTCAACCTGTCCTCTTCATCTGGAATTCGGACGCGGTGTAACTTGAGTATCAAAAGATAATGCTCAGCATCCACCAGTATTAACAAGATTATTTTGAAGAAGCTTACTGTAGCAGGATAGCGACCTGCACTCCAAGCTTGAACCATGTCAGCTACGTTAACCAGAATAGTACCCGGAATTGGAGTTGCCTGAACCCAGGTACCGTTCGAAGATGCGACCTAAGTGACGTACAGATCGTTTGATTAATCCGTACTATTCCCAACTAAATAGACGCCAAGTACTTACTTCCAGGCCTCCGATAGAATCCTGGAATAGCAAAGTGAAGGTACCATAATCGCTGTGCTCACCTAAACGTCCAACTGATTTCTTTCGCAACTCCTCTGTAGTTTCTTCCAAAGGAGGGTAGTACAGAGCGCGTAGTGAAGTAGCATTTTTCTCTTTCCCGAGCCGTGCGTGCGCATCGATGAAATAGTTGTCAGTCAATTGGGGGTAATTGCCGTTTTTCTCTAGTAAGAGAGGTCTTTTAAAAAATACAATATGTACAACTGTATTCCAGTGATGGGTTAGCGTGTGCAGTATTCTTACGAAGGGCAATTGTAAGCACTCGCAGTAGCCTGAACGTCAACTTCTCAAGCAAGTTCAGCAGTTCCCCAGTTCTTTTGCGGAATTGTGGGTCCTCGTCATCGGGAAACAAACCGTCGGCAAGCTCAACGTCGTACGCTTCGCGAATTTCCTTGCGGTATGAACTGTTGTTATCTAGCATTTCTCGGTTGGGCGGCACATATCCGTTGTAGAACAGTTTTCGGTTGTATTTCATTTTTACATCCATTGGAAGTAGGAAGAAATCTCTTGTTACTTTAAACATGTCTTCAACCTATGGGAATATTTTATACGAGCTTTTTAATTATACACAGGTTTACCAGTTGACTAGGGAAACCGTGGTTCCGCAGATACACGAAACCAGTTTTAACGAAAGCATCATCAAGCGCTACAGCAACGGACTCCAAAGCTGCGTCAGTAACCTCGTCTTGGTCGAGATCTTGGCAAAATAAAGAGAGGAAAACAATGAAATAAGTTGACAAATTCTTGTTTTTTTTCAGGCTTCTGTACAGAATTACTTACTAATGTCAACGATGTCAATAATGGGGATTTCCATGTTCACTTGCGTATTTTTGAACTTGGATCTGGTTGTTCTGTGTTCTACACCTTTGCAAGGCCAAGGACGTGTCTCTGGGAACTGGAAAGCTAGAATTTTGCCAAAACTCTTTTGATACAGATAAGGCTTACTGAGCTATTCTATTGGCCAGAGATGATAGCGACTATGTTTGTTTTCGACTCTATGTATGAAGGGGCAGGGCTCTAGGACTGGTTTTCCCTGTTACAAACGCACCAGTTCTAAGTAAAGAATCGAAGAGGCATACGCAGTGGCGACTTGTATCCTAATGGACCTGACGTCCCAAAATCGTGCCATATCTTGTATGGTCAGGCAGTTTTACTAAGCAAATATTAATGTGATTAGGCTTAAAGACATTTTTGGCAAGGGGAACACGAATTTATAAAGGAGCCCTCAAGTCAAATAACTCACGAATAGGTGTAGAGTATCTTTTCCCTTTCACTGCATGATCTCTGAATGCTTTCGAGATCTTATGAAGATTGAGTTAATTGCACATTTTGAGGGTAACCTTAGGTCATCGTCTACTTGATTCGTAAGTGATCCTGGTGGTTATCGTCAAATATTTAGACTCGTTGAGTATAACATACAGAAGGATGTTGTAAGGTACATGAGAATTTGCGTTTGATGTGCTACATTTCAAGATTATGACACTAGCACATGAAGTGTACATTATAATGGCGACAGCGAGTATTTTTGGGGTAAATTTTCTTCCATGATAGATATCCTCAAGAATTATAAATTCCATTAACACATCTATAACACTACTACTTGTAACGATCAAACTACGTTTGCTGACTTAGGGACAGATACTTTTCAGATATTTAATTGACCAGAATTACGCCAGTTTCATCTTTTTCAACGCAGCTTGGACATGCGTTACGTCACAGTGCACTTGGCGCACGGCGTTCGCTAGACTTTCCGTCGTATCCAAGACTTCCACGGTTTGCGTGAACGGGTCGTAGCGTACTTCATACGGACGCGCGATACTTTCCTTCACCCAGCGCCTAAAAGTCATCATTAGCTTATGTAATTATGTTGATCACAGTTCACTGGTTGCCTACCTAAACTTGGTCTGAACTTCTTCCAAGCTATCGGCAACAAAGTAAATATCTTGATAGTCCTGATCTTGATAGGGCTGAACTGCACAAACGGCCGGGTCGAACGGAAGCAATTTAGGTTTATCAGACAAGGCGTGCAGCAATTCTCCGTAGCTGGATAATAATCCCGCTCCGTATGCCTTCGTGACTCCGTTCTCTTTCACGAGACCGAACTCGATAGAAAACCAGTACATCTAGATGAATGTATCTAAGATATTGTTCTCTTCACTTGATGAGATAATATGGCCTTACTGTTGCAAACTTTTCAATGTCCTCGTCAGGCGCTCCCAAAGAAGCCAATCCCAGTTCCTGGGAAAAAAGGGCAAAATCGGGATCCGCTAGCATGGGAATATGACCGATCAATTCGTGAATGCAATCCCTAGCGAAGCGTAAGTTTGGAATAAAGTGGATATACTAAGGCTATATAGTAGGGCAAAATAGCCTACGGTTCAGGTGAATGGTTAGGCGAAGAAGCATGTCGAATGTACTGTGTAGATTGAAACACCCTGAAAGCTAAACTTGCCAAGAAATCTCGTGCAGAGAGCAAGCCAGCTGCCGGCCTGACAGAAAAGCCCGTTTTTCCTGGAAAATGTGCTCGATGTAAGCGCTCGATACAGGAATAAGCTTATGTAAGCGATCCAAAGAAAAACTTAGTTACTTCTTAATAAATTCGAAATGTCTTCGAGCTGAGGGATGTTATCAACCCGATAACCGCACTCTTTCTGCAAGAGTTCGAATATAGCTCGGTATTGCTGGCAAGCATGGGTGGGGATGAGCGATACGACTTGCTTGAATACAATACCCCACGTGTTCAGCTCTTCCGGTGTATAGTCAATACGTGGAACAGGTTCGCCACTAAGCAAAAGACAAACAGTGTTAGTATTATATGAACATCTTTTCATTATCCTTACAGCCCTAGAGAACGTACTGTTTGTAGGTAAAAGCGATGTCCGAAATTTCCTTCCGGCGTGCTCGGTAAGCTTTGTCCGTAAATCCCGGATGACCGTGGTCTAAATCAGGCTCGAACTTGGTCATCAAATGGTTACACAAATCCAGTTCACTGATATGGCGCGGGTACCAGGTTTCTGCTTTGGATAAGAAAAATGGTTCACGAAAGCTCGAAAAGGTTAGGTCTAGTCAAAAAGTTCACTGCCTTTCAAGCCAAGTGGTTGTTCCGAAAGAATGGAAACTTGAGCGACGTTGGGATTTTGTCGGGTGGTTTTTAAGAGGAGAATCAGGTTTTCGCGATCAATTTCCAGCTTTAGCAATATATCGTATTCCGTCGTCTTGCCCTTAACAGGTCGCGATTCAACATGTGTAACAACTCCCTTGAAGATCTAAAAAAGCACTTTCCTCATAAATAGGAACCATCCACTAAAAAAAATAAAAAATACCTTCACAGACTCCAAGATGGGAGCCAGCAGATAAATTCCCTCTTTCACGCTAATTAACAAGCTCAGTTTTTCTTGCACTTTAGCTAGCTCGGGTTCTTCTGCCATTTCCGCCTTTAATAGTAACTCATCGTCCCCCAGGTCCTCGCCTTTCATTAAGGTCAGTTCATTTATAACTTCTTCGTTCATCTAAGAAGCATTGAATCTTACTTATAGACTTGCGGACTTCTTCTATCCAGGTCTGTTTGCTTATCTTGTGAACCAACGTCTCAAACTTGGCGTCATCCACAATCGACCGGCGTCGCCCAGGATAACCATTCTGAACATAATTGTAAGTAATAAGCCAATCGGGGATGGGAGCGGGAGAGAACAAAAATGCGTAATAATCTCACAGAGTAAAGTGAAGTTATTCATACTGCGCTAAGCCATGTCCCGGAATTACAAATGCCCTCACAAGTCGGAAATGCCTATGTTGCAAAACTTACTAATAAAAGCTCAGACTTGATTACAATCATGATCGCCAGTCTTGGACAGTTTCTCTGCATGAGTACACTGACAAGTCTGGCTAGGTTGCATCCCAGCTCACCCTTTCTCTAACCCTAATTTTTTCAGAAAAAAATCGTAACCATCCTACGCATAGCCTATTGACGATTACATTTATGGCAATAACATAATCTTTATCAATAAATTTTCATGAGGGTGGAAAAGAAGGGAACTTTTACAGGCTCCCTAATTTATTACCTACATTGTAACTTTGTGTTTTCTAGCTAAACCTACTTCTTACTGCAATTCTGTAGTGTTCTCAATTAGCGCTTTCGTAACAGTAATATAAATGGTCCACAAATAAAACTACGCCGTTACAACAAGATGCCTTTGCATAAAATATTCCCTTATGGCTAGTATTTAATGTTCAATCAAGCGAAATCCTCAATCCCAGCAACATCCGAGATCCTGATAATTAGTCGGCATGTCCCCAATTTAGCTAAGCAGCTTCACTGGTTTCAATCCCTTGGGAACACATGAGCGGTGGCCGTAAAAAAAACTCACTCCTTCGAGATGCATCCCCCAAGTCGTTAACAGTGGTGCCATTTCCCTTCAGTGGAACAGCTCCGTTAACCAATTTTCCTCCGATAGCACAATTGAGTTTTGAAAGGTATTTTGTGCGCTTAATACGATTACGGAAAAGGTATGCTTTTGTAAATTTAGCTACGGTGCATGAGTAAATGCTTGCTATTACATTAGCTGCCGTAAAAATAGCTATTACAACCATGAAAGGGAACCCGATGCACACTCACCTCAATGCTGTACGACTTGTTAATCAAAGCTCGTTCGCGTCCTTTGAGAACAGGTGGCTGGACGGTAGTTGCCATAGTTGTTAGCTAAAAAAAGGACTCTTTAAAAAAACAATGACGAACCAGCGTTGAAATCTCTAAACGAGCTTGATGCTTCAATCAAGTCGCTTCCATGCAAAGTGATTATGTAAATAGCACTACGCTACTCCCTCCCTTTGTATTCAAAATAAACAGAATGGCAAACCTAATAGAAGGAGGAAGCCTAAAAGCTAGACGGGCTTACCTAAAGACAGGGAGATAAAAGCTCGTCAGGAGAAGTGTCGGTTTCACGGTCCAAAGGAACAGTTGCGATCGACGATGCCGGAAGAAATGCCTCCGTCCTTTTAGGATGGGGTAGGCTGCCACAGGTTGCTTTTATAGGTACTGGCTGACGGTATGCTCAGACGTTGAGTGCCGTTCTTTCGGCTCCGCCCATGTGCACGAGAACTTTATGGTCCATAAGGCTTCTAATTGGAAGTTTTTCATACGAAATCTCGTTGCCAAATAATTAAAGGAGTATTTATGAAAAGATAATGTATCTTCTCCTTAGAAACCTGCCTTCTTTCCTGTACCGTCGTATTTAACTGTGTGCGATTTAGCGATGTAGTCTGGGCATTTCACTGCCCAAGGAATTTAAGACAGCTCGCGAAAAAAAAAATACGTCAACCGCAACTAGACTATTTAGGTGAGTTAAACGTATTCTTCTTGGAATCCAACATGATCCCTTTGTATTGATAAATCGCAGGCTCTTCTTTACCTCGATAGCTTCCTGTCGACGAACAGCTTGACAAGCCTCCAGCTCCCGGCGAATGGATTTCTTTTACCAGACGTCTTTTATCTACTGCATTGTGAAGAATACTGGTAGACGTATTTTCATAGTGGGACGCGAATTCTACACGTTCTACTATTTACGCCTTGTGTGAACATGTAAACTGACAAACGGATAAATACATGAATTGGTATATATTTGTCACTCTCACACGGGCAGTGGTGAAGTGATTCGTAGTACACTGTAAAAAATTAATTTGTGAATTTACAGTGATTTGTTGTGCAGCAAAAAATTACAAGGACTTCACTGTAAAAATACGTACAAAAACGTTTTTTGAACACGAATTTGTGGTAGAAAAACATTCTTTTAAGTATGTCTACAGTAAAGTCCTTCTAATTTTTTTGCTGCACTGTAAATTCACAATTTTCTTTTTACAGTGTAGGATAAAAACGTTGTCGTCGTACCTTTTGGAGCCCGAACTAACCAATATTCTCATTTACGACGAACGATTTTATTAATCCAACCTAAACAAGATGACTGGACATTTTTCTGACAATCATACTTAAGAACAGAGGCGGAGCGCTTAATTTTTGTGTCGTAGACGCACAAATTTTCCCCCGAAGAAGATACGGGATTTAAGTTTGGGAATTAATGTGGCTTTAAGGACTAATAGTGGCATTATTTTACACAAATAGTGGCTAAAGTGCTAAAAGTGGCCTAAAGTAAATTTACCGCAGAAAGAAATGGAGATCGATTCCAATAAATGTAGATATCATAACGCGTGGGCTTTATACTACGTATTACGTAATAATACCTAACGCATGATACGCTCGTGGCGACGGGAAATGATATTACCACAGTAAATAAGAAACTTCATACGTTCTGTCTTAAAGCTTGGAAGAGAATGAATAAGAGTTAAGGTCGCTGGTGGAGCAATAACTGCGAGTAGCGGAGTGCCACTTTCTTGTCCGGCGTATAAATACAATGGACGGTAAATCCACGTGAATAAACTTTCAGTCGGAACCTTACGTACTTAACCGTTCCGTCCAGGGCTCTGTGTGCGAGATTGACAAGCTAAATAGTCGCTTGAGATGGGTAAAGACTGGCCGCCCTCCTTCTTGCCTTAATTGATTTCAGATGTAGTGCCCGAGCTTAAAGCCTTCTTCACAGCATCATCAAACATCGATCGCGGAGGATAAAAAAGAATACGCGTCACACTCTATCACAAAGTTTCAACGCGCTTCCCACACCCCTCCCTTAACATTGCTAGCCATTCATGAGAGCCTAAGAAAAAGCCATACACGAAGTACTCCAAGCTATATGACGTATGGATTTGAGGGATTTTTGGCACCGGAATATATGGCACAGATAAAAAAAAAGGAAAATGCAATCTTTGTACTACCGTCATTCTTCTGTAATTGCCTCGGCCACACTGTGGCGACTGTTAGTTCAAGCATCAAGCTAGAAGGCTCATTAGAGATCTCATCACGAGAGAATGAAGCCATTGTGGAGGGTAAAGGGGCCTCCTCTGTGTCTTTGCTATCACTTCAGCAGCTTTAGCTAGCCTTCTTTTGATCTCAAGTCCTAACATAATTGCAAATCTTGGCGCTTTCTTGTAAAGACTAAAGGAAGAAGACCTAATCGGGAAGAACTTCGCTCCTGAATATGTTTTTGATACATAAAATCAGTTACCCCGAGTGCTTCCGAAGAGATAAACGTAAAGTGTGCATTACTTCTTAACTATGCTGAAGAAAGTCATTGTGCAAGTCGCGCTTTTATCGTACTTTTTCACTCGTTGCAGGAAAGTGAGGAAAAAAGTCAATAGCTTTTATAATGTTTTGATTTTACGAAAATAAATGGAAGCGGAGAATAAGCTTGTTTTAATGTGGTTGAGGTTTCGTCGTTGGTGCGACACGTGCAGGGAAAAAAGCGAGAGAAAAGGCAGTGCATCTGGCGCGGACCAAATGACCATAGTTAAAAAGCCGATTGTTCTGCTTGGGTTCTTAGTGGTATAATTATAAGTAGGATCCTTACGGCGAGCGAAATCTCTAAAAATCTGGGGAAGAAAAAATGTAGCACAAAGCAGCTTTTCTCCGAGGGATTCGTGTGAGAAAATCCTTTGCGATTCCCTTTCTTGGTTCGTGCCCTGTTAGAAATCTAAGCCACCTCTTGGCTGCATTAGAGATCTATTGTAGCTGTATACTGAGAATAATTAATATCTTTCATTTCTCCAAAAACGAAGCGAGAAGGAAATGAAATATAGGAGTTGCCGTCATAGTAGTAATGGAAAGGTATTGCTGCGCGGAAAAATTTGTTTAATTAGACAAGATTTAGTTCTTTAATTTATAAGCTTTTCGACGAACCTTATCATAAAATGTTGTCACGGGGTGCAATTAGACATGTGGTTTCTAGATCAATTAGAAGGGTGATAAAATTTCTAAACAGAACTATTCAGCCACACACACGACCTAGAACATCTGTTAACAGCTCAAAGAAGTAGAGCGTAAAAAAATCTTTTAAAAGATAATCGACAAAAAAAAGATGTCGGCAAAGTTACGTCGACAGTGTAGCGACTCGCTGGGGAAAAGTTACAATACACGAAAAATAGCGCTTTAATCGGAATTCGTAAACATTTAGTCCTGGCGGACTTCCTTAGTTAAGTGACTTAGTTAATTACGAAGTTAAAATGACTTAAAAAGTTTAGGAAAAAATTGCGCTTTTCGCTAAATTTGGCAAAGGGTGAACGGCAGATATCTTACTGCAACGAATTTCTTCGGCTTTCGGAATGTAACGAAAAGGGTGAAATATAGTTTGATATCGACATTTTCCTGGGAAAATTATAAAAAAGTGAAGTACAAAACGCATGAAATTTTTAATATCATTTGTAATTTTCTTTGTCCTCCAGATACAATCTGTTCGACTGCTTTTAGAATGTTAGTCCGGTGAATGAGGCTTATATTAAATTGAAGTGAAGTTGACTTGGAAGAAATTAGGAGATTTGACACCCCCTAATTTTTCTATGAAGGAAAACATAGAGAAAGTCCGAATCCGCAAAAAAATGTAATAAAAAATCTCTTATTAATCAACACGAAACAAAATTCCGATTGCGACTTTGATTCCGGTTGCTACTATGGTTTCAATGTTTTATCTGATGTGAACGTCCTACCAGAGCTGGGCAAATCCAATTCACTTTCATTGAATTAGAGTTGAATTTGCCACTGCTATTTTTTTTTTTATTGAATTGACTTAATGAACTGAATTGTAGATACTGTATTGTCTTGAGGGACTCGAGCTACTACGTTTACTCAGTAGATGGTGCTGGTGACTAGCTTTAATTTTTATCTTTCGATTTAAATCTTGCAATATTTCCTTCGTCTGCCACCTTCAGCTAGAATTCTAAGAGGAGTCACTATTTAACAAATCTCAAATTTAAATCTTTGCAACGCCTGCGATAGTTTTTGCTTTACAAGGGCTTTGAAGTGGAAAATTCGGTTGAGTTTACCACGAAAAAATATTTACGACGGAGCTTTGAAACAGGTGCAGTAGCACCGTAGTTAAGAGAACTCATATGTATGATTAAAACCTAGGTAACTTTGACTACTTAAATGAGTTTTTGAGAAGAAAAAACAATTGCAAGTCTGATCCATTTGAAAGCAGACGCAAACCTCCCGTTTTTGTCAACAGGGTTGCCAGCATCGCAGGATCCGGCTTCTTGCAATGTAAACAAAGTCCTTTTGGCCTTGGCCAAGGAATACCTTTTTATCTAATCTTCCTTCTCTTTTTGTTATGTTTTCTGTGCACCAAGTTAAGCGCGTTTCGTCACTGTATAATAGGCAAACTTATTTGTCTTTGAGACTGACGTACAATACCGTATGTTGTAGTGGTAAACAACAGCAAGTTAGTTACAGCGTTAGTTCTTGCTCGCGGAAAAACATAGAACCCGTAATGCCCATCACGGATTATACCAGATTTATGAACCAGGCAGCTCTTCTCCGAAAACCTTCACCAATCAGAGAAACAGGTAAGCTTTGGTTAGCAATCGAACGCATTTTATTTTCCCTATTGTATTTTTGTTTTAGCCAAATTTCTGGTTGCGGGTTCTCCCAATTTGGTCTTTTTGGCAAGTGGAGTGCCCAATCCTCAGTTGTTTCCTTTCCAAGGTGCAAACATTACGTTAACAGACGGCTCTGTCATTAAAATGAGTGGGAAAACCATGACCAGTGCCCTTCAATATCTTCCAACACCGGGGTAAATGATATTTCTAGCCCATGATATATCTAAATTGTCATAACGTGATGCATTGTAGTTTGCAAAAACTGTTGGATCAGTTACGGAGCTTTCAAAAGACCTTGCACAGTCCACCTTCGGAGTCCTTTGATATCCTCGTAACCAGTGGTAGCCAAGACGGACTTTGCAAAGCGTTTGAAATGCTGTTGGAACCGGAGGACTACGTTATCTTACAAGAGCCAACATATTCGGGTGTCATCTCAATGGTACTAAGATAAATTACTCCTTACGATCCTGACCAATCTTGTTCTAAGAGTAGCTAGATCCTTTTCGACCCAAATATCTAGTTGTGGATGGAGATGAACATGGTATGAAACCCGAATCTCTGGCGAATGTGCTCAGTTCAAAATGGACTCCAGAAGCAGTAAGACGTGGAAAAACAGGTGTTCCCAAAGTAACCTCATTTATGCGAACTGAAATTACATGTGTCCTGTATTTATACGTTGTAATTTAGGTACTTTACGTCAACCCGAACGGTGCAAACCCATCTGGAACTTGTATTCCTGAAGACAGGAAACGCGCCATTTATGAAATAGCTCGACAGTACAATTTGGTCATCTTGGAAGACGACCCGTATTATTTTCTACAGTTTGAAAACGTAAGATTTTTTAAGGAATGAGTCGTCACGCACATTAAGTGTTCACTTCGATTTCCTTCTCTTTTGTGACTTCCAGATGCGCACACCAAGCTTTTTGTCCATGGATGTGGATGGACGAGTCATTCGCTTTGATTCCTTCTCGAAAGTGATCTCGTCGGGTGTGCGGATAGGTTACGTTACAGGTCCGAAAGGCTTATTGAACCCTATGATGCTGCATATGCAAGTATCAGTGCTGCACGCATCGTCGTTGTCTCAGGTAACAGGATTATTGTCCATTATTTTATCTCTTTTTCTATATTTGGCTCTGATTGCGGAAATTAGGTACTGATTAGCGAACTTCTCGAATCATGGGGACTGGAAGGTTTCTTGAAACATGTGGATAAAATTCAAGAATTTTACAAAAAACAAAGAGACGTTATGATAGCTGCTGCAGACAAATATTTAAATGGTAAAGAAACAAGGGAGACGTTTTTTTTCCTGTCCAGATGTGGTGAACGTCTTTCTTCTCCCCAGGGCTTGCGGAGTGGAATGTTCCCGAGGCAGGGATGTTTCTGTGGATGAACGTAAAAGGAGTGGATACTTACCCGATGATTATGGAGCGGGCATTAGCCAAGGATGTCATTCTCGTGCCCGGTAACGCTTTTATGACAGATTCGGGTAAACCGTGTTCGTATCTGCGTGCCGCTTTCTCTGTCGCAACTCCCGACCAGATTGATAGGGTAAGGCAAGAGTGGACGCTTTATCTCTGATCTGTGGTCAGAACGTGACACGGAGTCGTTCTTTTGTGTCTTTATAGGGAATGAAGAGCTTAGCCGAACTGATCAAGGAAGAACTGGCCTTGCAAAAGAAGCAGTGAAACATAAATGGTCCGTAATGGGACGCAGCGTGTTCAACAAATATTCTGATATTAACTTTTCTAGCCGTGGATACTGCCATAACTTTACTTTATTGCTGTCTGGAAGGGTCATTAAATTTTGGCTTGGGAATGGAGAAATGCGAAATGGAAATAAATGGAGTGTGCGATTTAATAATGTGAATTAGAGCTTTTCTTCAAAGCGTCCAGTCTATCCATTTTTGCCTCACTAAATCTTAACGCAAGTATTCCGAAGGGTGGTAGTAGTTTATTCACGGATTAGGAGCACGTCAGTCTTGTGTAATTATGTCCCCAAACTTAGTGTTTTTTTATATTAACAAAGTAGTGCGTCACAATTAAGATCTAGCTTCTCACTAGAACTAATCGGGTATGTCCGTAGCAAATTTCAGGACAAAGGAAGCTGCTCTCTTCAGTGAACGTGGTACAGTTCGTCGAAATTTTGCCAAAGTAATTACGACTTCTGGAGAATTACTTTCTTTACAAAGTCACCTGCAGGGTTTGGTGGACAATGTTGATGAAAGCGATCCTAACTGTCGCGCAGGCTAAATTTGCCTTGTTCCTGAATCTCTCTTATATTTGGCCATTTTTTTTTACTATAAATACAACGACAGCTCTGTCAAAGCAAACGGCCATTTCTCATAGTTACCTGTTGTTCTCTAATTACACAATGCGAGATCACTGTAGGACGGAAAATTGCTGTCTCAAGCCCATAAGGAGAAATTCCAATTTGACAGTAAACGTCGTAATCTCCGCGAGATTTATGTCTACAACGAGGTACTCTCTTAAAGCTTTTAGCGCCTAAGCATAAAACAAGAACGCGGCGCGTCCCTTGTCACGTTATCAGCTGGACAAGTTTCTCACCCTTTTTCCCTTTTTATCCGGCAAAAAAACTCAAAACTAACAAGGTGCGTACGACCGTACTTTCACGTTCATAGCGCCCAACCGAAAAATGGCTTCAGTTTTGCACTTGTTACAGGAGGAGGACTCGGGCAGGTAAAGAAAAAAAATGGGGACGAAAATGGTTAATGGGGAATACCTGGGCTATGCCCTATTGTTAGGTCGCATAATGCATTGCCGCCAACGGTACCGTTTTCAGTTTCCTCCGGTTCGTTACCTTTCTGTTAAGTGCTTGACAATATGTGATAAAGTATAACAAACGCTCTATTGTGTTACACCTCCACGCCCATCATAACTTAAACATTGCGGTGGAATATATGGAAGTTGATATCGTCAACAAGTACATCCGCTTATTAGTCACCTATACAGGCCTCCCCCTTGCTAACATGTCACTTCCGTCGCCTGTATTTTTGCAGAATATACCTTATCTGTGAAAGCCAGAAACGGGGGCACCTGTCGTGTCAAACTATTCTTATTGGTATCTCCTTTACAAAAAGTTCCCGCCATCAACGTACGAATCTTTCCCCCTTCTCCCTTTTACAAGGTTCGACATCCACTTCCTTTCGCGTTAGCGAGAGTCGAAGCAGACGGGCCAAGAAAGCGGTTCACGGTCCAGATTTTACAACAGTTTCCCATTAAAGGACACTAGGACAGTTTAACTTTTCACTGAATAAACCCTCTCAAGCGCGGAAATGGCAGGAAATGAGGGAGTTGAAGCTGTTGAATGCTAAAAACTGTTGCCCATACAATACTGATAGGAACCTGTGTCCGACGCGTGCAGTGCACCCTGAAAGCAGCGTGAAAGGAAAAGTTCGAGATTTTAAGGCCTTTTCAGTGCTTTTGCTCTCCGTGACATTGCGTGCCCCTTTTTTAGGACAGGCTGTGAAAAACAAAAGCAAATTAGCCGGAGTCAAAGGAGTCACAAAAAAGGAGGTGTTTTTCTTTGAGTTTCTCGAGGAAATGCATACGAAGTATTCAACAGGTGGACTTGATCACACCTGCCGTCTACTTGAGCATTGGAAGATTGCAAGTCTGGTGGCAAAGAAAGGCGTTTGTGGGGACTCTTTGTTTCCAATGGTTGATACATTCCTCAAGTTTTGTTGAGCTAATTGAGAGAAAGATGTAAGGAGTTTGCTATTTTCTGTTGGGAAGTGTTTCCGTGATCGCCAGTCAATGGCAAACGTTGATTGTGATGGGTAAAAGATCAACAGATCCGTTTGTCACTTGGCTAACAATGGGAATTACGAAAGCAGAGTTGTAGCTTGGAGCTTTCCTCGTTGTCTTCTGCTTCTATTTTTCAGCCTTTTATTGGATAATAAGATGGAGGATACACAAAAGAGATGCCTCATCCGGGACCGTGAAAAATGACCATATCGTTGTGAGAGAAATAGGGACGGATGCTTCTCACGATAATCTATTGAATGTGAATTTGTTAAACTGCATTTATGTAATTTTATACTCTTACTGTTTCATTTGGCCCGTGCACACCTCTGTTTCGCCCATACCACTACACCCGCGATCTTCTTTGAATTCTCTGTATTGATATATTTAATGTATACTGATATATTTTCTAAAATGATTCTTAGATTTTTTAAGAAAAATTTAAGCTTATTTTCTTAAGTTTTGTAAGTTCTTCTTACGCCATTTTCCTTTATTACATTTGAAAAACTCTTTTTAAATTAATGTTCTTCTTTGGGTAATTTTCTCCTTGAAGTCTAGGAATTTTCCGTAACTTAAATTTACTTAGTTCGACATAATCTTCTTACCTCAATGTTTCTTACATTTCACACGTTTCATAAAATTTTGCCAATGAACATCTCAGCTTCCAGCTTTCGGAGGACATTAGTCTGGAAGCTGCATTGGGCCGACCAAGTGTACGCCCCAATGAATTTACGACAGTGTTTCCCATCACCGTAACTCGTTTCCAATATTGGCAACGTCCCTCAGCTCAGCATCTTCCCCAAAGACTAATGTCTCGAGCTCGAAGCGAACGGCATATCGCTGACACGCAAGATATCCATAAAGATGCACCTCTCTATCAAAATCATACAAATCAGTTTGCATCGAAAATTTCTAGTATAGGTGAACTAAATCATGTCCTCGTTTAATGCAAAAAGTCGCCCCAGCTCTCCCTCTGTGGCAACCCAAGCATGCTTCGCATTATAATCACGAAAGTTTACGATGACGTTCCGGGAGAAGATTGGGAGAAGGCAAGCCAGCTTTAAATTAAAAATTATGATAAAAAGGAAGTCTAAGAGCTTGAAATACCATCTCCTATTAACTTTAGTGTCTGCTCCACCGTGCCTGCCTAAAAGGGCGCATCTTGGCGTTGTTTACAAGACGCATAATAATGCGCTGTGCTGCTGCTGCGCGGCTTATGCAGATACACAGGGAACCTGGGAGTGGTTTTGGGTAGCTTATTTACCAAAGCTAAATAGAGGTTGGTTGCTTAATCGACTCTTGCTAATGAAGTCACTAGCCCTGGAGTTAGCTTGCGCATCGTAAATAAAAATTCACGCGTTTACTACTCTTTGATTAGAACATTTTCCAGCCACTAAAAGCCCCTTCGTTGGGCCAGCAGACACCATAACTAATTTCCCATTTCCAAATTTCCTCTTTTTTTCCTCAGAGAAATTAAAAGAGTAAGAAGACAACCAGTACTCGTCTTCTATAGAGAGTAATTCCTTGTTCCATTTTGCTCTCTTCTTTCTCTCTCTTTTACGGACCCCTCCCCCTCCTCTTGGTGCCCCTTTGCAATACCAATTAAGGCAAACTTCATCTAGTTTGATAGAGCTTACCTGCCAGTTCCGAGGATATTAAAAAACCTCACGGAGCCGCTGGTTCATAACTGTGAACCAACAACGAAGGAAGCAGCCACGTTTGTTTTACGTAATGCTAACTGCCTCGTTACACGAACTCAATCATGGTGTCCTTTTTGGAAAAAAACATAAAGGCTGGCTGGCAGGTTACAGGTTTCCTTACCAGCTCCTTCTGGGCCCTTCTACAGCTCTTCTTGAGCTTCTGGAGAATTACCAGCATATCGGACGTGTGATCGCCAAATTTCAAATTTATAGCCGATAGCAGCTGGGGAAGGGTTTTCTGTAAGTCCCCAAACTGAAAAATTATGTATGAACAAGCCGACAGCCCACAACCGGATTGGCGTAAAAAAGATGATTGAAATATTAAGAAAAACTTCCGCAAATTTAAGCTCGAAGCAACCAGTGGTTGGAGCCAAGCTGAAGGGCGGCGTGAAAGTAATTACAGGCGAGTGGCGCAGCTGCTAAGAGTTACAGTTTAACGGGCATGCAAGGGTCAGAGGGTCAGAAGGTTCGTATTGATGTCTTATTTTTCTTGTACGTAGACCGGTATTAGTGCTAACCTGCCAGGCCTTTGCTTTTATAAAGACGAACCGCACACCCTGCTAGTTTACGACCAACTTTTCTCGCGCCAAGCAATTCGCCTTATCTGCGCTCTTCTCTTCCCAAAAGGTATCCAGCATTGCTTAATAAAGAGCGTAGTGCCGTGCAATAAGGCCGAAGCCTTCTCAAAAGTTGAGTACTCAGATTTTTGGCTCGGCTATTTAACCATCACGGAGGCATGCCAGTTTTATTTTCTTTTTTTTTTATGAAACCCAAAGCTGCAGGCCAGTTTTATGCCTCGGCCACCCTGTGAGAAGGCCAGCTACTAATTTTTTTAATGCCTAAACTTCCAAACACGACCGAATAGTGCTACTGCTCCCTCATACTGTACAACCACAAAAATTTGGGTCCGCACCAGCGTTATTTTGAATATATAGCTACAGGAGATGAGAAGAAAGGGGGCATTCTGGGGTAGACAAGAAGCAATTTTAATAAAACCATAGTGGTCTATTATCTTTTATCCCCAGCCTGACCTATCCCAGGTAAAAAGGAATCATAAATCACAAGGCAGCCCCAAACTCCACTTGTGAAGGACTGGGTAGACAATGAAGTTTTCGTATTACGATGGAATTAACACGGTTTTCCTTGTGTTTGCCTTGGTCACCGTCACGCTTTGACACCTGCTTGGAAGGTTCGTCTGCTGGGCAGTTGTTTGCATCGCTACTTTACTTATGCAGATCAAAAGGAACAATAACGGGAGTTACCCTATGCCGGGCCCAGACTTTTCCTTTGTAGTATCCAACAATATAGGGTGGAAAACGTATGATTTTCGAGCTGCCGCAACAGCTGAATGGACGAGACCGTTTCAGCGCAAATTCCAGTGGTTTTAACGCACTACTGGGATGTTTATGCAAATTATTTACTGGGCTAGCTGTAGGGGTTCATACGTTACTCGCGTGCTCTTCATATGGCGTACCCCCTTAAAGAAACTATTTGCCACTCTGGGGCTCAGCATGCGAAGTATTTCCGGCATTTCAGGCAACGGTTGCTATCCGCGGCTCTGTCGCACGATGTTTCGTGTTAAGAACTCGACATTATGCTTAGAAATAGGTTACTGTATGCGAAGAGTGCGCTAGAGCTTCGAAGAAAAGCTGAAGGTGAAGCAATGTTGAGCTTTCTAGCTTTTGGCAGCCATTTTCACGCATTGGCTCGGGATCCCCACCCATCTCGGCTGTGGCGCCACCTTGGTAGCCCCACTTTTCTCTGGAGAGCAATATGGTAATAAACTTTCTCGTAATCGTGGCGAAGCTGTGAACACCAAAGAATGAAAGTTTCCCAAGGAATGCATTAGAAAGACATTTCCAACCGTGTGGTATACATCTTCCCATATCCTAATGAGTAGCAATTTTGTTGCTGTCACTTAAAGGCTGAGGCTCCAATCAGCGACCTTTCGTCACGGATACTTCATGACACGAAACACCCAAGCCCCGTTGGTATGTAAATGAATTGGGCGGTAGGAGCTAGGTTAGAGCCAAAAGGCTTGGCTCCCAACTGCTACGATGCTGGGGTTCGTGGGCTCTCTGGGCGCACATGCCATGAAATATAATGAACAGGTCCAGGAGCCACTCAACCTGACACATTACATTAAACTCGATGGCTATTACGCTACTAAAGAGGCTTTTCTCTTTTCCCGTGGAAAGTTAGATGACGATCCCACTAACATCCTAACATTGTGCAAAAGTATGGTCTGTAATGGAAGCAATGCTTTGATGAATACCCAAGGTCTTTGTCTCTTGAGCGGTATGGAGGTCTCTTGAGCGCCACTGGGATAACTTTTTGTGCTCTTGCTGTGCAAAGAAGAAACTCCCACAAAATGCACAAAATTTTTCCTGAAGATCACAATACTTTTTTATGCAGATATATTTTTAGGTATGTTGCCAGTTCCATGTTCTGAAATGTTTGGGAATTGCTGTATTGTTCAGAAGCTGTCAATAAAGCTTCCGAAATTATTAGTTTTCCCCTTTTTCGGCTGACCACCCTGAAACCAGCGTTCGTTTTTGTTGTCGGTACCAAGACGAAGTCCTCGCATCTAAAAATTCGCGACAGTACTCACGCTGTAACGAGCGAGCTTGTGCAGATGTGACACAAGCACAAAAAGTTCCACGCTTTCCTAAAAGTCACGGTGTGGGGTGCACTTTTGTTTTCGCTGATGGTCATGATGCAAAGAATGCGTGCGAATAGAGTAGGAATGCGTGACTTGTATGAAGTTTTTATCCCGTGGATCTCAGGTGTAAGTAGAACATAAAAACCAAATTTCTCGCACCCTTATGTACTCGGTTTTATAATAAGGGATCTGTAAAGGAGTTTCTGGGACCGAGTAGCAATATACGCTGCTGCGGTAACTAACCCGCGACCCTCCTGCTCATTCGAGATAATGTGAATACACAAATTAACGACGGGTCACAGCCCCTTAGGCCAATCGTTTCCAACCCGGAGTGCACGCAGGGTCTTTTGAGGGGCGATGATAAAAGTTAATTTCTTTGTCGCTTTTCTAACATAAGCAAGTTTTTATGGATTCTGGCCACTCTTTCATCAATTCCAACGCGCCACGACTGCTTAATTCAGCTTATTTCACCGTATATTCCAAGCTATTGGCCTTTCAATTTATGTGCACTTGATTGTTTTTGTGCACCTCTGCTAATGCAGTCAAGACTTTTATTTCGACGGGGAAAGCGAGCTACCTTCCCAACCCGGTAAAGGGGTACGCACCCTTGCCCTTGGCGACGCCTTTTGTGTCCAAGTCTACCAAGAAAATTCCACCAACTTGGTGCAGTTCCTAGCCTCGATTATCTTGCTTCCCATCTGGATATGAGCAATCCTTTTGGAGCATAAGAGATATGATGTAAAGACAAGTTCAGGGAATGGCGCTAAAGATTCTCAAGATGTTAGTTCATTTCATTGTCACTTTCAATTTGGTCTCTTTAGAAACACGTATTCCGGTTTCGAACATACGAATGGAAACCACTAATTAAATAACAAATTATAAAAATTTAACAAAGTAAGTTCTTGACTGAAATTTATGGCGGTTGTCAGCCAATAAAACATATGTAACTACGAACATTGAATACCGTACTTTCGAAGCATGAAATCTTCGAAATAACCAGCGTGTGTCTAATTACCTGTCTTTTATTTTGAAATTTGTTAAGTTCTTATACATTAGAAATTTTTGCATAAATTCATCAATATTAGCGTGCAAAGGAAATCAAGCTAGATAAACATCGTGACAAATTTCCGGCCAAAAATCTTTGTGTAGGAAGCAGGGCGCGAGCTGCTACTTTGGTACGGTGCATCCACAAGGTCTTTGCCACCAACCTACAAAACCTTCCCTGACTCGCAGGCTAGTGCAAAGCCCCCACACAAGATTTTTGACAACAATATCATCATAGCATCATATCATATCATAACATCATATCATCATATACCTAGTCCGCACTAGGTAAATATCGTAATATAGTTGATTTTAGCGCAGCCAAACGAAATATTCTCCCTTTTTATTTTAATTTTAATTTTTCCTTAGTGTTTATGAGTCGGCGTAAAAAACTAGAGACGCTTTCTAACAGTTCCTTGGTGGTAACGTAGACTACGGCGGCAAAGAACTGCGTCAGTCACTTCGTTAATTGGCGAAATGAGTGCCAAAAGGTTTCCGAGAAGAAAAATTGACATAGGAGCCGAACTCCTCAGGCGAGCTCACGGAATCTTGCAATTGAAATCCTGAACCGGTGTATGCATCATTCGAAAAGACGAAACAATAAATTTTCTTTTCTCACGGTGTTAACGGCTAGTTATGCAAACTAAGAGTGTTAATTGCTTAGTAAAACAATGGAAATCTTCTATATGTCAACAGTAAGAAATAGTTGTAAGATACAAAAACACTACATTGAGTTTTACTCATTTTTTGCGTCTTCCAATATTGCAAATACAAGCGTTGTCACCGTTGTTGAACTTTAAACTATTTTTATAAAGCATTCATAACAGAAAGACCCCTAATATATCCAAATTTTCCAAGAGAATAAAGGAATTTTTATTACCAACATTTTATAGCTTGTTATCGGGTTCAAAGGTCTTTTTCTTCCTTGTTTCTTAGAAATAAAATTATCCACTATTAAACTTGGAAGTTACCACCTCATTTGGTGCATTACTGTCGCTAAAAGTGACAAATAATCTGCGGATGACAAGAATGCACTCATTGTGGTTTGCAAATAAAACCTCACATAATTCTTTCACATGTTTCACTATATTCTGTACGGTGCGTCTTATTAGTGCAAAATATTCCGTTACATTCTGAAAAAGTGAAAGTGAACGTTACATTTTTTTAAAAAATACTGTATATTGCGGGAAATGGACACGAATACATAATTTCGTTTTCTATTTTAGAAAAATATTTTTTATGAATGATCACTTTATTGCACTGAAGGCAAAAAAATACCCAAAGATAAACATTGGACGCATCTTTCTGGTATTTCCCTATAAGCAAATTTTCCAGCCACATCTCTTTTGTGGAAGAACTGCTGATGCGTCGAACGGCAATTGCCCGCTACATTTGAGGCATTTCCATTGAGAAGGGGTGTATTGTTAAGTTTTGCCAACGCTGTTTGTAGTTGAAGGCATTGTGGTCTGCCAGGGATCAATGGATCCGCCGCAGGAACATTTTAACCTCTATCATGTCGTGTCACTATAGCTTTTAACACGCTATTCAGTAAGTAACATGGGGACATTTTGGCTATTGACACCCCCGGATAGTCAATCCATTGGAGGGCAGTCAGTGCTTGTCAAACCTGCTGTGGGATGAAAGAACGGATCAAGCATAACAATGCCGAACTTGATAAGTGACTCGGCTGCCCTAAGAAAGCGTAAATTGAACACATTACTCGACCACTCGGCGCGGTCGCTTGGGCTATTCACCGTGTCCGGTTAAACACGGCTATTGGAACAGTCGAATGTGTGATGCACGTCCGATAAACATTCTTCGGACTGAACATTTGGGTTGTCAAGGGATTCCAGCACATTCTCTGGACCATTGTCATTTCGTGACTCCTTTGGCTAGCTTCTCCCATTTTCTTATAAAAATCTCCCCAAAGCGAACAGCTTTCCAGAATTTTTTTTTACCTCACCGCTAACTTGTTTCTATTTACTCCCTATTTTTTAATATTTATACACAACCGCAGAGTGTAGTTCCAAGAATCTTATTTACAAATGCTTCCCAATTTTCATCCCCCGAACTTGGTGGGACAACGGGAGGCTTTCACAACGTGAACTAGCTTAAACAGCGGGAGCTCAGTCTTTCAATAGCTGGTATTGTTGGTCGTGAACACACGTGTTAACAATGGTTAATCTTGAAAATTTCAAAGTTAGCCCCAGCAGCTTTCAACTCCACGTTTGGGGCCGGATTGCTGTGCCGTTCATAAAAAACGGATGTTCCCAAGTCAAGTGAAAATCGATACGAGGAGAAACCATGGGAGCATCGGGGGAAAAAAAATTGGCCATTAAAAGGTGGCTGGCAAAAGCAACGTTAAGGTAAAAAGAAGGTGGGTATAGTAAAAATATGTAACTGTGGGCCACGACGGGTACAAAAACTCTGGTTTAACCATCGTCAACAAGCCGTGGGACGTCACCCTGTTACAAAAGAAGCTCTAGACAATCAGAAATGAAGGCCGAAAAAGATGCTAGGTGCACAAGAAAACCGAAGAGACATGCAATCATCATGACAATGGCTTTTAAGTTGAGGTTTTGTGGCTTGAATAGAGGTTTGGCTATGACGCAGCTCATGATCACCGATCAAGGCAACTGCATCGCATGGCAGCTAACTAAAAAGCTATGAGAACGACAAAGGCTTTTCCTCTGGCTGCTGCACCATCACCATCTCGAGCTGCTTCAGACGTTTTCTTGTCTCCAGGGGTTGATTAACAAGCTCTCAATGTATCCCTATAGCCTTTTATGATGGAAAATTTGCCTGCGTTGCTGAGGCGTGACACGGCTACTTTTCCATCCCGAAACGTCCAAGTCTTCGATTATTTTTCATAGACCTTCACGACCCAGAGGATTGTTTCGCGCTAGATGTGACATGCAACTGCTTCTTATGTTTCCAACTCCTAGGCATACTCATAAAACTGGTAAACTTGCAAAATTGTTCCGAAGACACCGAGTCGCCCTGAGTTAAGGTCGAACGCGTGATTACAAAGTCACCGGAAAAGAAGTTCCTGGTGATTTTGTCTCTGCTGGAATTTTCAGCACAAATATCGCCGTCGTCCCTTTTTTTTAAAAAAAAAACAGGAATCCGTCGCTGTGGGACTGGAGTAATTGAGGAAAAGAAGTTGAAACCAGCAGGGATGCAATTTTTTCTCGAGAAAAAAGATACCTTCTTGTGAAAAAAGGTGAGACGTAGTGACTTTGTACACCCATCGCAGTTTAAGAGGCGACGGAGCATTATAATCTCCTCGTCAAATCAAGCATTCCGCTAGGTTTTGTTCCGCGGTTGTCAGGCTTTATGACGTGCCGATGGATTCACCGTTTCGGTGTAGCACATCCCCCAAAATAGAACTGTCTCTATAATTTTACTAAAACTAACCACTTGTGTTCATCCTAACATGTCGGCCTCAATTTGTTGGGGAAATAATTCTTCGAAAAATAAAACCCACAAATTATAAAACCAGACGACCCTGCTCATATCGCGTTTACACGTAGCCGTTTTATATCTTTTTCAGCCTTTATTTATTTTTCATTTTTGTTCATTTATTTTCCATTCTTGTTTTCACTTATTTATTTTTTGTAGTATTGAACGTATTTCAGCTTCAGCTCAGGGGCATAGTAATTATAGTTCGTTACTTTTTTGTAGGAATATTTTGTAGTAATTCTCGCAACAAGTGTCGAAAACATTGTCGACTGACCCTTGCGGGCTTTGAACAAAGGCAATCAGTGAACAGATCAGCAGCATCGCACACGGCACAGTAATATCACCCTTATATTGGGTTCCCGTTGTGACCAGTTTCTTTGCGTTGGCTTGCTACACCATTGTGGTCATCGCAGTCCGTGTGTTGGTTTGCGTGATCTACATGAGCAGACCAAAAGCTGCAGACCATCGTGACACGGCACATTGCTCCAATCCAAGGCGCGAAGAGGACAGCGAGAGAGAGAGAAAAAAAAGTGCTTTAGGAAATCTGAGTGAGCGAGAACCGCGGGATTGTGCTGCAATATAGCTAGCCGCTCTGATGGAAGTTATTTTTTTGTTTGCTAAAGATCACGAGATAGAAAACGATTAGAGTCAATTTAGTTTATCTCCTGGGCAACTTGATTTTACAGCATAAATACTGGCGGGTGAGCCATGAAAACTTGCACCCACGACCAAAAGGATAATGAGGGGAACTTTTTATGCAATCGGTTCTAGAGAATTTGAAGGATACAACGACCAAGAACAATGAACTTTCCACTGCCAACGCTGCTGCTTTTTGCACGGAGCTTTTTACACTGCTCTTATTGCCGTACACGGAGGCTAAAAGTCAAAAATCAAACGATTGAACAACAGTCAATTCGGCGAAGAATTCCCCGAAAACCCAAACTATGTATTAGTCAGGGTTTTCCTATACTTACCGTCAAATCTCTTTTTTATTATGGAATGCTGAATTCTGAACTGGTTCGGTACATGGAGGGGATAAGCTTATGGCTGGAAACGAAAGCTCCGGAAGCTTTCGAAAGCTCTGCAAGTTGCATGTCTGTAATGACGTGTGGGCTGTATTCCACAATTTTGTGTAATGACCTGACTAACACGAGCGTCTAGCGTACTGTACCGCGATTTTCCAAAGCGTGCCATCCAGGTTTATAACCATGACTTGAGTAGACAGGGGATGCAGCTGAAAAAAAAAGGGAAAGAACCCACTGGTTTATTTTCTACTTACTGCTACCTACTAGCATGACAGGAACTTTCGGGAATTAAAACAATCCCGGCGGACGCATGTTGCGATTTCCTTGTGCAACAAGTCTCTAATTCTGAAGTATTACGGTGTCAAACATAAAACAAGAGCATATGGCTGGAAGCCATAAATCCGATGCTTAATCAACTGCATACAGCTGCTGCAGATGCTTTCACGGACACACTTCCAGGTAAAGGAATTAACAACTGGTTGCAGAGCTGGTAAGCTGCTTACAAGTCGGTCGTACCGTCGGTTCAAATGCAGATTTGAACTCTTTAACCTAAGCGCTCTTATGACGCTGTGGTACTCGTGTTCGGAAAACGTGCCACTTGTCAGCAATTGGTTGCGTCAGCTACAAGTGCTGTCACCTCAGAGATCGCTTGCCTAAAGTCAAACGTAAGGTTACAAGATCGCTTGCAATACATGTTTTTTTAGTCTTAAGAAGTTTAACGTACAACGTATCAGATGTATCATTTTTTTTCTTTCTCCAGCACGGGCATTTGCATTTCACTGGCTCATGTAAATTAGAACCGCAGTTATGGGACTTGTCTGTGTGGTATACGTGTACGCCTACAATGTAAACAATTATTTTGTGAATTTACACTGATTCGTTGAGTAGCAAAAAATTACAAGGACTTTACTGTCCAAACTACTTTCAAAAATGATTTTTTAAACATGAATTTGTTGTAGAAAAACATTTTCAATGTATTTTTACAGTAAAGTCCGTCTAATTTTTTGCTGCACTTGTAAATTCACAATTTTTTACAGTGTACTGACAGAAATTTATAGGAAACATATTTCATTTAATAAAGGGGGAAATTTGGTTTTTAAACTTTTCTTTTAAGGGGTGTGTAATAAAGAACCTAGGTTGTTTTCCTCGGAAAAAGTACAGCAACTGCTTTCGTGATATGGGCGGTAAACGGTTTGTGCTCTCCGCCACGCATCGATGACAGAAGGCATTTTGATCATAATTGTCCTACAGCAGCAATTAAGCTTGCATGTCTGATGTCGCTTCTTCGGTGCTGCGATGCTGAGCTATTTCCATTGCCATCGTTGCAAGGCGTTGGTTGGTTTCTTTTTCTTTCATTACTGGGAGACAATGACTGGAGCGAAGAGTAGGGGGACAAATAAGCGCGGTTTCAGGCGGAAAAACTCGTTACTCAGCAAACCGTTCACACCGACTTCTTAATACTCTGTCAGCAGAACACTTGACTGTGAGAACGAGCTGGCTGAGGAGGGATGAGACTTTTCCAACCGAGAGACCTACACCGCGATACCTACCGTTAATTAAGACCACCCACCGGAAATGCGGAATTTACACATCAAGCTGCAACGTTCCTTAGCATTTCCTTTTTTTATTATTTTAACATCATGGAGGACCTGCTCCAAAAGGGGGAACAATGGCTTGTTCCAATTTGCACCCTTGACTTGTTCCGTCTAGGTGTGTGTTATGATCGTCCGTACCGAGCGCATCCAGTAACAGCAAACGCCACGACGCCCATATCGCTCTTCCATTGTTCTTCTCCTATTCACAATGCTTTGTCGACTTATAAACCATTCCACCAATGGTACGCACTCCAAACGTAATAAGGCAACAGCACTTCCGTTTTGTTTCTCCCCCTTTTCACCAATGGTTAAAGCGGCTTCCTTACTGTGGAAACCAACAAAGAAACCCATGCGTATCGCCACCGCCCCAACAAGCGCGCTACAAACAGCTAGGGATACGTGTAACGTATGCATAAGCTACCTTGATGCTTTACACACACCAAGGAAACGCTATTTTATGTGAAATGAGAAATCGCATCCGCCTGCGTGCCAAGTCTTTCTCTCTCTCTCCCTCGTGCTTTAGCGAACACCCTTGTATGAAACAAAAAAAGGAACTAACCGTTATTGCCACATCATAAGCCCTCCACACACAGCTTAATAGATAGAAAAAAGGCAGGGCCCAGTGGAGACAGTGCAACTTACAAACGTGTACTCGCGGTGGAAGTGTAACTCGGCGTTACGTGCCAATTTAGTCAGTCATAAGTCCCAACTTCGAACAGACCTTATCGAACAGATCCCGGCACATGGGCTGAGTAAGTCTGGTGTGTAATCAGAACCCCGTGCTTTATCCCAAATCGGCCGCTTTTATTAGAGAGCTCCACCAATGTCCGGTAAGTGATTTATCATTCAGTGATTCCATTATATTTCCGAAATCACAATATTAGTTAAAACGAAAGGTCGCTTAGCCAGTTTCTGGGGCGCAGTTATAAACAAGTTGACTCGGTTTTCTTACTTGAACACTTAAACTGAATTGCCTAAAATTTAAGGCTGACACTTAAAATATACGCACACAGTAAAATTGGCTATTAAGCCACGCAACCACGTACATGAAAGCGGACATAAAACGAGCCCAGGAAAATCTCTTTCGGAAACCTGAGCTCTGAACCTGAATCATTCAATTAAAGGGGTGAACTTTCCTTGTCCGTTCGCCAAATCGTTCTCATTATTTTTGAGGATACCAACCTCTTTATTCTTTTTGTTTGTATGGGAAAGAACAGGCCTTCCTTAGTTTCCTGCTCATTAAACATCGGAAAGCATTGACAATCGTTGGCCTGCGCAAAATGCACAGGCCAACAACTTTTGAGCTATAAAAGTGGACCAAGTTAATGTCTGATGATTGCCTCTCGTGATAGAGCCGGTGTACCCAACTTACCCATTAAACGTGGCTTGTAATTTCTCGAGTCTTTTGTGGGGTGCTTACTTTGTGGGGGAAAAAAGGCGACAGAACTAAGGGTCGTATGTTTTAGGCAACGACTTCATAAAGCAAAGCCA
This sequence comes from Triops cancriformis, assembly GCA_020615345.1. Lineage (NCBI taxonomy): Eukaryota > Metazoa > Arthropoda > Branchiopoda > Notostraca > Triopsidae > Triops > Triops cancriformis. The sequence goes on along the minus strand of JAHZNP010000019.1, from coordinate 57,244 downwards.
TTATGCTGAGCACATTAGGGCGGCAAAGGGATTGCACACAAATGTCTCGTGAACCTAGATACCCAAAAAAGAAAGAAAAAAAAAACTTGAAGGAGTTTGCTTGCTCACAAGATTCTGATGGGTTTCGCGGTCTTTTTCTTCTTTCGTCCTTTACACACACCATGGCAATCCGTGGAGAAAAAGCTGGTCTTGAAAGCCGTAATCATAAAGCAACACGTCGAACCTTCACTGATTTCATGGACCGGACTAACGTGGAAAACGCATTTGCAGATGAAGTTGCTTCTCCCCTTTCTTGGGACCGATAAGCCAAAGGACAGCTCAACTGTTGGACAATTTTATGAGCCGCGCTTGCCACACAAAAAAAATAACAATACCTGCAACTCCTAAGCATTAGCGGTCAATACAATTCCGCTCAATTGCCTTTTCCTCTCTCTTTGGTGTCTATATTTGCGGAGGGCACACATTTCTCGGGTGTTAAGATAGCCAAGCCTAAAAGACTACATTACGAGAGCAGACTCTTGAGCGCTGCATGTCACCAGCGAAAAATACACTAAAAAATACGCCGGAATTTTACACTGTGTCGAACCTTGGATTTTGAAAACAGCTGACCTAGTTCGAGTCAAGAAAATCTGTCTAGGCAACAAAGCCAGCTTGTCGTTAGTGACTGAAGCTACATAAAACCAATAAACGGGCGTACGATAGAGTAATTCATCGGTATTCTTCCCTCGCTTTGCAAGTGGGAGCAGCCCCCAAAGGTTTCTCGCCTACGCGTTTACCTGCTGCAAGCCGGTTTTCATTCAAAAACACCGGAGTGATAACAAGATAGAAAGCTTAATAGTCAATTTTTCTTGACTTCCCCCTCCCTGCGCACAGTTAGATATTATCCCCCCCATTTTTGCATTTCACCTGGCTGCCCTAAAAACAAAGCCCAAACCCCATACCGAATTTACATTTTCATAATAATCCAGTGGGAAATTTTGACCATCCCCTTATTTGCTGCCAACCGTACAGAGCCTGGAAGTATGAAAGATTCCCTATACTTTCGCACCTGCCCACTGAAAACGTTATTTGACCAAAAAGCTGTCATTCTCACCACGGATAGCTTTCGGCCCGTGCGTGGAACCATAGACGATTGCTATATAGGCGTAAACACTCACGACAACTCATCTTTAAGTTATACTGCAGCTGCCTAATACACCTTCTTAAACAATATCCCCTCTACGAACAACTTCCCCCCCCCCCCAAAAAAAAAAAAAAGAAAAGAGAAACGAACGGTGTATCCATGTTACATATCTCTAACTGTAAGGGCAGATGTTTGTAAAAGCTCAACCTGTTGCACATTGGTACCCTTTCACGAATGTCCTGCACGGGGCAGTTTGGGGTCCTTTTTTCAGCGCCTGGTGAAAATAAAACTAATGTGCACATGTATGGCCAAAGCTCAAAACACCTGCCTTAGGGACTGCTGGGTTACCGCAACCTGATGAAGAAGACACAGAAAAGGGGAAAACACAGTGCAGTCTCGGGTAAAGATATCCTTTCGAAAATTGGCCGTGCCTGTGGCATCTCCTGTAAGCATTTATTCGGCTATTGTCTCGGGAAAGAAGCTAAACAGGTCTATGCACGCTTGCAGGTGTTTTGTGTCTACTGGAGCAGTTGACCTTATGACAAACTCTACGCACGAGTCTCCTAATTGTGTTCGGATGCCGATTAGCTCAGTTCGCTTGACTCCCGCTTTACATTAGCGTCCCGGCTCTAAATGCCACCGTGCAATGACTATTTCGCACTAGCTAGGTCATTTTCTACGGAAATCATGAAGGTAACGTACTCCTACCAAACCAAGGCGATATTACCTTTCTAAACGATCACGTTTTTTGTTCGGAGGAAAAGATGTATTTCCCAAGTTTTGGCGACTTCTTTCACACTTGTTACCGCAAGATGTACCTCGTTGTCATGTAACGGCCCCAATTGGTTGGCCAGCGGTCCAGCGTCCAAGCAGGTGCATTGAATCGAGCAGTGGGAGATGCGAAGGTTTGCTCGGGCCTTTTGTCGTGTTTTATGACAAATACACCTCACGCTCGTAACGCTGTAGGTACTCGGTTGAATAGGTAGGATCCCATTGTGAATTACAGTATACGAAACGCGTGTCCACCCTAAAGTAACACGTCCCTTAGCCACACATGCTCTGCCAAAGGGTAGCAGGTGACCCGTTGATGGCTAAGATGGTTGTTTCCATTTTTTTTTCGTGACTATGTAATCCTGACCTGGGCTTCTTCGGCAACCAGTGGTCACTACAGAAATTTATTTCTTGACTACACCTGCTTCTCCAGGGAGAGCAACGTGTTCCGGAGGCGCTGCTTTTTCTCGCACTCATTTTTCATTGAACACAAAGACGCTGACGTTTGCAACTCGTCCAGTGCAGAAATAACCTCTCTCGGCTATTGTAATCCAACAATTACTGCCTTTATACGTAGAGCTTTTCAGGCTTTGCCGGAAACTCAAAAAAGTTAATGGCCCTCCAAGGAGGTATACGACACGTACTTATTCGACAAGTCCTTAATAAGGTTTTCTGATGACGACACCTAACGTCATAAGCATTTCGGATCATTCATAGAATTGCATACGATGAGCTTAAAAATGCAGCGAAACAGCAGCTGTTGCAAATATGCAGCTCAGCCCACATAAAAGTCATTAAATATGCGTAGATATTTGCTGCACGAAAGCTCTTTACAGAGTTTGGTGGAAACGTGGGTATGGACTGCCTTTTCACACAGCCAGGTCAGCTACCGTTCAATGAGCTCTCCCATAAATGCTTCCTAGCTTTCTTGCATAATGAGGCTGGAGGCTAATATGATCTTACGTAATTTGCATCCCTATCAACTGGTTAAAGAAGCGGCAGGAGACTGTATCAATCCCGAGTAAATAAATAAAAATGAGTAATCAGCAGAACTGTTTAATAAAGTCTAACAAGGGTCACGAGCAAAGTTTACACCGGAACATGAAACCAAACCAAATATACATCATATAAAATAAATGAACCTAAAATATTTAAAGAGAAGCAACTCAATTGCATAGTTAGAAAATAGCTAACAAATTAAAATGAATGAAAGGAAACGTACGAGAAACGTACAGTAAAAATAACGAAAATAGGGAAAATTATGATTAGTTATTTCCTTGTCGTTTCTTGCTTATTTCAAGAATGATTTCCGTGATGTCTATAGGAAAAGTCTACCAGACGGACATATTCCATATGACTATTTTATCAAGTCCACCAAGGGTAAACTGTACGATCGTGAGCAAAGCTTACACCGGAACACGAAAACCAAACCAAATATACAATACATCGTATGAAAATAATAAACCTAACATATTTAAAGAGAACAACTCAATTATATAGTTAGAAAATAGCTAAAAAAAAGGAAAACGAATAAAAAACGTACGAGAAAAGTACAGCAAAATAATAAAAAATAGGAACACTTACGATTACCTATTTCGTTGTCCTTTCTTTATTATTTCGAGAATAATTTCCCTCCTATTTATAGGAAAAGTACACCATACGGACATATTCCAATAGGGTAGCACATGTGGATCAGATAGACAAATCTCCGTAAAAAAATAGAGCGCACTTGGCTTGCGAAGGCGTGGCATCTGTCTGGCTGGCAACCAACCAGGAAAGAGGGGCGCCAGCGGAACAAAGCAAGGTCCGCCTTTTTGTAAAGCTCCCGACCCCTAATGGAGCCCGACCGTGAGCGTCAGCCTGTCCGCAGGTGTAAACTCACACACCACTGAGAAAGAAAAGTTGACTTACTAGTCTACTTCCCTACCTGTGAACTTGCCAGTGTTTCTCTCTCCCGACCCACACCTAAGCTCATGGGTTCTCGTAAGCTTTTGCCTACCTGGGCTGCTAAGATTGCTCGCTCAAGCTCATCAGTTCAGTGGTGACCAAGACACCGTGCTAAACAGTTGCTCCTGAAGTTACCACTCGTTTAGTTCAGTGCTTCTGTTAGCCGTATGGGCATTGCTGTTCGAAAGACACACGACCGTTTCCTTCACTGTTAGGTGTGCCTGGCTATATTTGTACACCGTTTGAGCCATTATTTTCCGAACGTCATTTGTTGCCCCCAACTGCACGAGTGCTCACAAAAAAGGACCCCCAGTGCCATTGTGTCGTGCATAATTAAGGGACGCCCTTCTGGATGGGAAAAAGGTGGCATTGCTGTGTGTGCAAGATTTCGGGAATTCTTTCGCGGAATTAGTTAGCCAAGCTGACTCAGTGACTAAGCTTGCGATACAAGTTACCCGTCAAACTGTAACGATTGGGTCCTCCCGCGCAATTCTATGCACGATTGCCCACAGTTCCAAGAAAGTTGCCTCCATTACAGGCCAGTTTTCATTAACTTCGAACAAATCCGTACCAACGACGCCAACGGAAGTTTCCTGCCGGGTTCTGGCCATATCACAGCGTCCTCGCTAGGGACTTTTTCGATCATAATTTGGCTGGCGCTATTTAAGCGGATGTCACATCCTTGACGATCAACCCGTTCTCCTTGAGGGGGCGTCTTTTGGTGGAGGGGTTTCTGCACCGTTTCTTGACAACAGCGACATTTTTCGCTCAAGCTTTTTTCGCTTTTACTTCAGCTCGAGACGCTTGTCTGTTTTTACCTGTACCACGGAGATTTATTACGCCAAGTTACCCACAAAAAAGTTGCGGAATTCCCGTTAGTCACACGTGGTCCATTTGTCATTAAATTGTACGACGACCAGAGCAATGCTGGTATCGGATCCCAGTACTACGTCTTGGAAAATGGACCTACCCCCCATTGCTCCCGTACCCATGCACCCCACGCCTTCGGGTAAGCTCTTGATAATAGTGCAATATGAACATTAGTCGCTACACCTATCAACAGGTCGTTTAAGGGGTCTGGGAGCAAGAGCAGGACAGGTTGTAAGCCACAAAAACATTCCCATGTGCTAGCTTATTAGCTTCAAGCTTTAGTCAACTTGGTAGGCTTACCTGACGTGCGTTTTAGAGCAGTTATATTTTATTACAAACACGTGTATCGCAATATAAGACGAAGTCTGCCCGTTAACATAGTACTAGAAAGGCGTAAAAAATTATTAGTACAAAATTAGATTTTTTTTACAAATTATTTCCTTATTTGTATTTCTGTTCAACAGGTACGATGCCAGGACAGTTAAGGGACCTTTACAATAACCCATCCTTGCCGTCTTTAGCCTCGCAGCAAAGATTGCTCGAATTATCTCGCTATGGCGTGCGGCCTTATGACCTGGCCGGCCAGCTTCTTACTCATCCAAACAGCGCCGCTGTTTCTAAAATCTTAGGTAAGGTGTCCAATCTGCATTACTATGAGCGAAAAAAACAGCTCCTCCTTTTTTCTTCGTTGTGTTGTACGATGCTTATTTCTGTTGAAATCGGTTACCTTGACTAACGCTGTGTATTCGTTTGCAATTTGCAGCCGGATCGCTTAGGCCACCAGGGATTATCGGTGGTTCCAAACCCAAAGTAGCTACCCCGACCGTCGTATCCAAAATAGAGCAATACAAACGCGAAAATCCGACGATATTTGCTTGGGAAATCCGCGAGCGCCTGATTTCAGAAGGTAAGAAAGGCGACGCTTTTTTCGGAGCTTCCATTTTACCCTTTGTTGGCCAATGTCATCAAAAGTCATTGTGCCCTGCCTGTAAACTAAAAGTAGGAAGACGAAAAGAGCAGGTGCAAGAACCAGAAATAACCAAAGGCTAATGAGCTTCTATAGTTGGCCACTGTGTAGTTCCACCTTTTCATGCGACTGAATCAAAGCTTGACTTAAAAACGAGGGTACCCGTTTACCTTATCTGTTTAACGGGCACGGAGGGTTTAAAACGGAACGATATTTTGTCCGAATGTGGGATTTTTTTTATTTCCAAGAAAAAGTTTAGCTCGCTTAAGCAATATCTCAAAAATGGTAAAATCTCCGAGGCGTCAAGAAGTGTGCTTGCTTTTCAGTAAATCTCGCTTTGATGACGAGTTCTACAGCAGAAGTTTTTGCGATAGCTATCGTACAGTGAATTACTGCTCACCTAGCTGGAAGTTGGGGGGATGAGCTGGTTCAAAGAACTGGTTTTACCTGCAGCTTTAATTCTGCGGTCGAATTGTTGCCTTCATTGAGCTTGAGATAATCAGACAACGCATTCATTTTGATATATTTTATACGCAGGTGGCCATGTTAATACTTTTTTGTTATTCCATATGAGTAAGTGACCGACTTGTTTAATGACTAAGGCTGTAATTGCACACGTCTATCTTTGTCTTGTATACGTCGGCTCCTACTTGCACGCGCGGGGTAAAACCAGAGTCTGGAAATCAGAGCCGCACCACGCCTTGAGTTATGGGCAGGTTTAAACGCTGACGTGAGCCATCCCAAGTTTCAAAAAGAATAGAACGGGAAAATTGTTTTCTGATTAACGGATCAATTGATTTTTCTTCACAAAATTCATCTTGTCTCACCCATAGCGGTTGCATGACCCCGCTGTCGTAGCCCAAACACGAGAAATACTTTCTGACTAGAACCGAAAGCCGCTGCCATTCGAAAAAAAAGAAAGAAAAGGGGGAAAAAGAAAACGAATGAGGTGGAAAAATTATCCAATGAAAAAGGCGAGATGTACAAAGCTAAAAGATTGTACTGATGACCATGACTAGGCGTGAAGCGAACCTATCTCTCATTGCACCGAAGCTTGCACCTCTTCCTTTTATCATTGAGTTTAATCACACGGGTATTTCATGACGCAGCACGTGCTGTCAGTAACCATTAATTGGCAAGAAGAGTTCTGATCTCCCGACATCCGAATCTACTCTTACCGTTTTGTCATGAAGATTGGAACCTATACTCTTACAGGCGCTCAGCCGACATCACCAATCATTACCGAATCTTGAAAGTCATGAAACTTCCAAGTCTTCCCAACAGTTTGGGTGATTATTTTATTTGAGGCTGCGCGCAGTTTCAGGCTTTGGGCGCTTGCGAAACCTTTACATTTCAAAGTATGCAATGCTCGTGACGTTAATTCTGGGTAACTGTAAAATCCCCACTTTATTCCTATCTGATCTAATGACGTGAAAAGAACCAAAACAGGAACACAATAAGTCTGCCTTGTTTTTGTACCATGGATGGAAATTCAGCTTTTGTTTCCCAAGCTTGCGCGTAAAGAACACTATTCTGAAATATTTGACAATACTCAGAATGAGATGTGCTAATCTAGGAATTTCCGTGGCTACGCTACAAAACAGTCCTGGGTTTTCAAACTGTAATATCTTTCACTGTCATTTCGTACTTGGAAAGGTAAAGTTCCACTCGCAAACACCATAAAGAAATACCAGCCAATTGCGCAGAAATACGCAATCCATTGAAGTTACAGAAACCAACACAAGGTTTAAATCCGGTTAAAAATGTTCCAAAGTTTCATGATTTTCCCTTAATGAAGATAAAAAGAGTTAACCTTGTAGCTATACCCTGCAGAAATTCGTAGAATACAGCTGAGGGTTAATTTCTATGCTGACTTGCAGGTATTTGCACCAATGGTACGGCGCCTAGTGTATCCAGTATCAACCGCATTCTGCGAAACCGCGCCGCCGAGCGTGCCGCGGCCGAGTTTGCTCGCGCAGCCGGGTATGGCTTGTATCCTTCCGCATACCCCTTTCCGTGGCCTCCTCCAATGTGGCCCGGCTTACACCCCAGTGCTGTGGGTCCCAGTGCTGCAGCAGCAGCGGGGGCTACTCCTGTGCACCCCTCCGCAATGACAAATGTGTCCCATTTGCCCAGCATGATGCACGCCGGTTCTTCTGCCGCTGCCGCGGCGGCGGTTCACCAAGCCATGGCCGCGGCCGCCGCGGCAAGTTCTCCTCAATCAGCCGCTTTACCCCCGCACGGGATGATGATGCCCATGTTAAAGTCTCCTTCGGGTGAAGGTTCTGCCACCTCTGTTACGTCCGTTTCACCCGTTTCCAGCCGAGATCGACCGTGTTCGCGAGGTAAGCTGTTTGTGCTGTAACGCAGTAGGTGACTTTCAAGTTTAACGCTCCGTCTTGTTTTCCCCCTCCACCAAGACTCGAGCGCTAGGGAACGCGAGAGTCGCGAAAGGCAACGCAACCGGGAAAGGAGTCGCAGCTGCAGCCGGGAAGCCAGCCGCGACCGAAGTTTGGACCGTCAACGCTCAACCGAACCTTGCAGCCCGCCTGACGGTCGGCACTCGCAGAGCCCCGAACGCGATGTCGAACTGTGCGACTCCCGTAGCCCGACGCCCCCGGTCTCACATCACCACAACAGCAACCCCCTCAACTATTCGGGTGCGTCCTTGGCTATGATGCACCATCACCACCAACACCCTAGCTCACACGAGGCTCCCAAGTTTCGCCGTAACCGAACGACTTTCAACTCGGAACAACTGCAAGAGCTGGAAAAGGAGTTTGAGAAGACCCATTACCCGTGCGTGGCGACACGGGAGCGTTTGGCCAGCAAAACCAACCTATCCGAAGCTCGAGTGCAGGTACGTTCGAAGCTTTCCTCCACCTTCTAAACGAAATGCAAACAGTGATTATCCTCGAGTTTCCACTTGCGTTTTTTATTGGGCAGTGTTAACATATGGTCGCGCTAAGGTTCACACTCATTTCACTGCCCTAGCTTCTTGAAATTAGAATTTATGAGACGTGGTCAAGGCTTTGAGCTCATTACGCGTCAGTTGCCGTCTGCGTTTGCGAGGAATTTTATTAGCATTAATTTCCTTGAGGGGAAAGCCTTCATCATGAGTTGGCTTCCTTCGCCGCAGTCTCGTCTTAGTTCGAATGACTATCTGTGCGCTCTCCGGCCTGCGCAGTATATGGCCAAAGGTGTAAGACAGAAGCTACAGATCAAGCAAACCGCCGAGTCTATAAAAGCCAGTCAATGTTAGCTCTAATTTGGTACGCCTCCAGGGCAAATGTTAACTCATATCATACGGCAGCACAAAAGAGGCTTAGAGAGCCCAGCGTTAGATGCCGGGTCATTTGGGTAGCGCAACTTTTAATACGTAGCTCAAACGTAAATCCAGCGATGGGAGCACATAAAAATGCTGTACCGGACAACCAGCAGTCGCCCTCAATCTCCCAACTCGCTTTAACACCTTGTAGCACCCCGTTACCCAACGTTCCCAAAGTCCAGGAAAAGGTGACAGCTTCGGGCCGTTAAATCTTAATGAAAAATTCCGACCTTTTGCGCGCGGACCGGCAGACACCGCTCTGCTATTTAGTCCCATCAAGCACCGACTTACACATTATTCACTCTCTTCCTACCAGAATTAGCATGGCTCATCCTTATTTTTGGAAGGTATTAAGACTAAAACCGAAGCCCAGCTGGGCTATAAGGTAGAGAGTCAGTATTAAAATTTGAAAAAAAAAGTCAAACATCCTCTGTATTTAACAACGTACTCCCCTGTGCTATAAACTCAAGTCGCAAATTTGAATTCTCTCTAAAAATAAACCAAAATTGCCGGACGTAAATGTAAATAAACAGATCCGTTTCTTAAAAAAGAGAGCCAGGCTCCGGTTGAAATTACGCTATTCACTGCTGATCAATTCGGTTGCTTAACTATTTCCCTACGTCCGCGCGCGTCTGGTTCCCAACTCAACAAAGACAGATACGTAAAAATACGACCTGCATCAATACTGGCGAGCCAATTATACAATTAGCTTATATTCAGGTATAAAAAGTTTTTCATTTTATTTAGAAGCGTGGAACGCTCCACAAGTGCAGGTGTTGTGAACAGTCGCCCTCTTTGTTCGACGGAAAAAATATTTCTATAGAGTGCTGGTGTTTCCTTATTGTTACACTGCGCACACATCCGGGTCGAATGAATATGGCTTCGCATGTAGGCACTGACCCAAACGCATTCAACGATAATACCTGTTGTAAATCATATTTCTCTAACCTTAATCTCATTAAGCTAGAACGATAAATTTCGACGACCTGTTATGTCGTGTTAAAGGTAGAACGCGTGTATAATTGGCTGGACGTCGTAGCGCTAATTTATATTTCACATCTAGACCACGTTCGCAGACAAATCAAGGGTGACAACAGGCCAAGAGCCCATTAGTTCTCACAACACCGACTGGGCGCCTATGAGCTCTTACGTACTTGTCCGAAGCGTTCCAAGCTTTCAGGGCGTAAATTTCCCATTTGCACTGTAGATAGACAGGGGGGGGGGAAAGCAAGCCAAACCTAGAAAGAAAAGAAGACACCGACGAGTGCTGGGACTAAATACTGTGTTTTAACGCCAGGTTTGGTTTTCTAACAGACGAGCGAAGTGGAGAAGACACCAACGCCTCCACCTGCTTCCGCATCCTTACGGTCAACAGCACCCGGACCGGGAGCCTTCGGAGCGGCCAACCTCACAGCCGCAGGACTCGCTCACGCCCCACATTGGCCACCGGCATGGGCTTACAGCCGCTATGCCTCTTGGCTACCCCCCGGAGCACCCACGGGCATCTCTTTCCCCACGAATGTCCACCATTTCTCCGGAGCCTTCAGCAGCGCGATGGCCAGCCATCCCTGCGTCGGCGGAATTCCTCCAACGTCCACCGGGGAGACGACAAGTAACGGCACGGGACGCAAATAGCAGAGAACGTGATCGGAGTCTGGAGCGTACTTCCCGACCTTCTGACCGGCATCACAGTGACTCGGACGAGGAGTCCGGCAGTGAGCGCGATGCTGTCACCTCGCCCGTGCTTTCCATAGGCCAAGAGCAGTATTCTGACGACGAGCATTCCAACGATGACGAACAAGATATTGACGTGTCGACACAGTAACCTCTTCCCCCCCCCCAAAGTGTCTAGAAGCTGTTCATGTTTTGTGATTGTTTGCACCCATTCATACGAAATCACCCAAAAATGATCCTGTGTGACGGTATCTTGTGACTAAACACGAGCCACCCCCTATTTTCTAATAGTATTACCACGCCCCCCATCCGATCTGCTAAAAGCAGGATCTTACCTTTGATCAATGCCTGTATCCCGTGATAAACGTGGCGATATCTTGTATGTGTGTATGTGCTTTAGAGCGAACGGCTGAGTATTTTTCCTTCACCGCCATGGGCAAAAGAGCCGGAGCCTACCATGCATTCTTTTTTTTTTTAGATCGTATAGTATGAATTTGCACTTTGTGTACATGTTTAGTTCCTTCACCGCCATTGTCAACTTGTCTTTTGTTTATTTAGCAGTTATAGATTCTTTCCGTTATTGAAGCTTTTTTTTTACTTGCGTGCCACACTTGCCTGTCCTCTAATCTCCATGGCAGCTGTAATAGTGGCATCATTTGGTGTCTTGCCCCCCCCCCCCTTTGTCAATTGCCATGTATTTATATGCGTGTTCTTGCACGACAAGCATATTGGTATGTCGCTGAAGTAGTAAAAAGGTTTGACCATAGCCATACTCAGCCAACGCTGAGGACTTTTGTAGTTGCACGCACGCGAACCCTGAAAGTGTCGGCATGGTCCCTTCTTTCAGAGTTTCTCGCTTAGGGCCAAAAGGCCAAACCGAGGAGATTTTGATGACCCTTAATTATCACACAGGCAGCAGCACCACAAACCAAGTGGTTTTGTCTCGAGTCAGATCACAGTAAGGAGCTAAGAAGCCATCAGAAAACAACATGTTCGGCTGTTTTTGACTGTCCCAAAAACTGGCTGACGGAGAAACCCCCAAAAGGGGTCTATCCGTGTCCACCTTTTTTATTTTTATTTCGTTTCTTTTCTCTCTCTGTAGTTCTCGCGCGTTTTTATTTTTTATCACATTTTACAGCACCTTCTTATGGGTGTAAGATGAGTGTGAGTTATACGAAGCGACTACAACACACACACCCCTGATGGCTGCAATGCCCCAGCTATATATCCTTCTTCTGTGCTGCGCGGCGCGCAGCAACCCAACCAAACCTGTGTGCTGATGGTCGTCATTCCAGTGGAGTGTAAAAACGCTAATCGTATTACAGCCGCTAAACACACCTCGAGAGAAACAGTCAAGCCAGCGCTGGGCTCTTTGGCTTGGATGGTGCGCCGCGGCCATAACTCCCTACTCTTTCTGCTCGACATCCCCTTCACTTGCATGACTTTCAATCCTTCCCGAACTTCTCTCTATTACATCCCCAAGTCTAAATACTACCTGAGCATCAGCTTTTATACGAACGTTCCGCTTATTCATTATCCGGCACCAAAGCGCACCAAAATCATCGGGAGCAAAAAATATGAAAATAAAAAAAGTCCAAAGCCATGAGGAGAAAAAAGAATACAATGTAAATAACCTGGCGATCCTTTTGTAGATCTTGTGTTCTCTGAAGAGAAATTCTTGTTTTTGACACCCGTCAACGTGCGTCTGCCCAGTTCGCTCACATAAAGTTTAGCTCATGCCAGAACTTTGTTCAATTACCGCACAGTCTGGGTCTTTTCTTGGAGCTTACACGCCATTCCACCAACAGGACAAGTACGGTTTTAAGTACACTTCACACCTACCCTAATCAACAACCCTACGAAAGTTAGAAATCAATGCTCGATTTATTGACTCGCCGCGCGGTCTTCAAACACAACGGCGTGGTCAAAAGTCCAAAGGCATCGTAATGCATTGGGTATACGACATCAAGTTGACTGGTGCCTTTGGTCTGCTGCTTGTACATATTACATACGTATCTGCTATAAGTAAACTGCGTTTATCCCGCGGACGCATATTATTTAAAACCAAGAGCCTCCCGAAACAATGACACCGACAAAAGGAAGGTTTCACAATTGCCCCAGCGAGCAACCCAGTTTTATTACCGCTTTTCCTTTTCACAATGATTACAGATCCCCTAAAAAAACTGGATCACACGTAACAAATCGGGCTTTCATACGCTTGCATGACAGTTAAGTGCATGGCCATATGTGATGGCCATATTCAATTTGCGGCAGAACAACAACCTTCCCAGACTTACAATTAAGTCACTGTCTCTCCTTGGGCTGTCTTTCATCTTTTGGCAATTAAACAAACAAGACAAGACATGAGGATTGAATTCTACAACTTGTGCACATTTCGATCGCATAGCACCCCCCCCCCCCCAGCCCAGGAAAAAAAAAGTTCTGTAACGTCAGCGGCTTACAGCAAGGGGAAGCCGGTTCCGTTCCTCAGAATGATACCGCCTGACGCGGTTATCATGCCCCAGATGGGCAACCAAAGGAGAGCGACCTTCATGAGTCTGGATTACTAATGAGCCTATGCGCACAAAACTTGTAGAAGGTAAGCATGGCGATCTTTAGCTATTCCGATGTACGTATGTCCTCTCAAGGAGTTATATGTACGAAGATAAACAGAACAACATGTTCCCAGGCTACCGAACAAACTGGAATGCATTTGCGGGAACGGCACAAAAACTGTGCTCCAGCGCTCAGGGATTTAAAGAACCAGAGGGAGCGCACACAAACGCACACCAAAAAAAAAAGGAGCTGTGGAATACGCTGTGCTCAAGTTTGGGAGGAGACAACCTGAATTTGATCAAGTCAGGAATAATAGAAGACTTGCGTACTTGATGGCTTCCAGCTACGAGCTTGGCTGCAGTTACACGTGCCGAGAGGCAAGCATTAGCATAATTGGAATGGGTGGGAAGAGGTAAGGCAACAAGAGCTACTGCAAATTACATACCTTTACTAAATTACTTTTTATTTCTTTTGCTCTTATCGCAAGTCTGGCTCAGGTTGGTTGCAGCTACGCGGAGCTCGCCTAGAGCCACTTCATTTTTCACTTTTTGCTCCTTTGGCCACATATTGCAGGGCCCCAGCCCCTTATGATTCACTCCTCTATCGCTTCGTAACTCTTGCAAACCTGTTGATTGCCTTAACTTTGTCCGAATTAATAGATTTTCTCACCAATTCTCGAGAATCTATTTTTTGGGGGGTCGGCTTCGAAAAAACGGCTGGTAAAGCTACCATTATCGCCTACCGGTACGGCTTTCCCCAAACAGTCCAAGAATGGGAGTAACTCCCGAACAATTACAGGTTTCTCGGAGACTAAATGGCACCTTCGATAAGACCTGGCAAGTATTTATGCCTACGGATGATTCTGGCTTACAATAGAAGGTAACTTGCGTTGCAATTGCTATATATGGTGGCACGGAACAATCCCAGGTGCATGCAAGTCCATCCTTCCATCTCTTAGCACCCTGAAACGCGGTATCTCAGCCTTTTGGCACGATCTAAAGGCTTTACGCAACGCTAAGAAAGATATTCAACGAATTCGCAACTTTGTGGAGTCAGTTATGAAAATTTATGGCTGATAAGAACAGAAGACATTGTTGAATCGGTATGCAAGCACTTGGCACAATCTTGCGGCTGACAGTAACTATAGCAACCTATCGCAACGATGTTTTGAAATCGTCTTGGACACTGAGTGGAGTAAGTTCTGAAATTCGTGGCTGACAAACGAGAGAGGACATGGTCGCACTGTCAACCGTTTCTGTCGACAGGTATGTTGCCTTGAACAAAGAAACCGCAAATGGGATAGGTGAACAGTTGAACACAGCAGGACGCTGCCCCGATAGGCATTTACCAGCACGGGATGTACAAATGTAACACTTCTTACATAATAATTATTAATGTGAGCAATTCTTGGCTGGCATTTGTATTTTAAACATTCTTGGTTGAACAGAATTGCATATATGGCAGTACACGGCGCATGTCAGCTTAATCACAGTAACCTATAATAAAGCCCTTTTTTCCCTGTACATTGTTAACGCCCTTTCAAAGAATTTGCAAACTACTCCAAAGGTCACTGAGTCTGTAAGAAATGGTGACGTATTAAAGTTTCTTCTTGATTTCGCTGTTAATCAAGGGTACTCGTGGCTTATTCAACTATGATATTTGCTTGTCGATTATTAACGCTATTTGTTAGGTAACTCAAAGAATTAAGGAACAATAAATGCTACATTGACGTTTTTTGGCAATATATAACACTATTAATACGCGAATGCTATTTGTAGAAGTAGACATTGGGAGGACATGTGGGCACAAGTGACTGTGAGTGGTTCCATAGAGCGATTTTCAAGTCGTAGCGAATTTCAGGGCTCCCCTCTTTAAGGTGATAGCAAACACACAAGGAAGGGTTGACGCTTGGGACCCCAAAGTGAAGAGGACAAGAGAAAAGGTTCATTAGCAGACGTGCTGCCCACAGTAAGAAACGGACAGGTGATCTGTTACATGATAATGTCGTAGATTTATGAGGTGAGCCAGTCGCTATTTTCTCCCCTCAGCCACTCCGTCTTCGGCAATTTGAGTGTCAGAGCAATAGAATTACCTCGGCAGGAGTTAACATTTTTCTTCCTACTTTGATTACATGCCTCCTCGAAGAAAAAGAAAAAAAGGGAAAAAACGATGAAAACTTCAATTCCCTTTTCTTCCGAGAACAAACTCAAGCCTCCATTAACCGAATTGCACCCTGCAGGACTCTGATCGTGTAAGCAAAGGGTACACAAAGCAGAGCTAACTAAAATTCAATCTCCAACCACAATGAGCTCCCATCTATCAACGCTTTTTCGTCCCTTTCATAATTAAAAAAAAGACAACAACGCCAAAAAATAGTCGTCTGCCGCACAAACTTCCACGCAATTCCTATCCTCGGCTCCAGCACGGCATCCTCCGTGGTCGTGATCAGGACGCCGGAGGAAAATAAATGCGATTAGCTTTCAAGATCTTGAGCTAAGATGTTTCCACTCACGCAAGTGCCAAGTTTTCTTTCAATCAACACAACATGACGCTTAGTTTAAGCTAACAATGCGCAAGTCGAGAACACTTCCTTCCTCCACAATGCACAACAACCTAGCTGGACGTACCCAACACTGGCACCGAAGGGTGAGAACGGGATATAGAAAAGCCGGGCGTTGGTGTTTCCAAAGACGAAATGAACTTCTCCTTTTTTCTTGGAAAGAAAAAAAAGGGCGAACAAATCTAACAGGCTTTCTGGCTGCTCCGCCGATTGTCGAGCCTATCATTGTTGTGATAGAACCCGGTCAGAAAGGGCCACTGACGCCGGGAAATTGTATAAAATTGTCCCAAAATTAATCACCGATTACAATTGGGTATTAATCACGCAGGTAATAGGGGAGTTCTTTTTCCGCTTTACGCCGAGTTTTAATGGCCGCGGTACCCCATTACTACACAACAGGACACTCATTTCAGGAGAAAACTCAGGCTTCGAAAGGGGAAGGGTAAAAACAAAAATAAAAGCGACTCTGTTGGCTTTTAAAGCTCTGAATTAAGAACATGCATCCCCCCTGCCGTGACGTAACGTTTGTCTGAAATAAGATTTTAAAAAATACAAAACCAGCCTCCTTGCTTGAAAAGAGGTAACGCCGGACCCAAAAGTGCGGCACTGCCATTCTCAGAAAGGAGGATTCAAAAAGTTGTAGGTGAAATGGAGTGCGAAATGGTCCGACGGACGGGCCACGGAATGTTGCCTATGACAAGGAACATGATGACCCCTTTTAGGATTACCTGTGTAGATTTATCAGGGTTACGCTTTTCTTTCGAGTACCACACTACCACAGTATTCAATACGCTGACGGTCAATTGGAACTAAAGAAGGCTCACAAACCAGGCAAAAAAAAGCCTTTTCATCTCGTTCCCCCAACAAGCACCCAGGTAAGGTGGCTGAACACTTTTGCTTTGCAGAAGACATGATAATGACGAAGTGACTTTTTTTGTTGAAAACTCTATTGGGAAGATGCTTCTTAGACACAGATAAACTTGAAAGCCGAGGACGAGCGGAACTTAGGATAATGACGCTTGTAACAGCAGTCTGAAATGGATAAGCGCAAGTTTTCATAAGGCTTTCTGGTTGTGTATATACCTCCGTGCGCGTTGATGGATCTTTGCCATCAATCACCATCGGGCGATAAGGCCAGCTGCTTTGCTGGTAGGAATGGTAGGCACTGGGAAAAAAGGATGGAGTTCATTTGCACAAAGATCGCCAGTACGTAAACACGACGTTGCAGGTACTCCACCTCGAATTTTGGCAGACGTGCTCGTTGAATAATTATAAAACATCTATCTCACGATGTGAGCTGTAGAACATTTTTAAAAATTCCCTTGGAGAAACTAGAGTTAAAATTTCCATTTGGGTTAAAAAGGCAAAGAAAATTTGCTTCCTCAGACTTCTAGAACGCGTGACCCAACATTCAAGGTTGTCTAACTTTTTGGCTAAGTTGGAAAGTGTTTGGGCCATAAAGTCACAACAGCTCACATTGGAACTTAAGATAATTACAAAATAAAAAGAATTGGTCTGATACTATGAGTCCTGTGCATGGTAAATAAGTAAATACAAGCAAGCCTACATCTTTTCAACAACTGACTGTAAAAGCGACATTAAGACAGTCTTACTGTCCTTGCAATAAGTACAAATGACTGGATTCGGAAACATCTCCTGGATTTTTGTTCCTATTTACTTGTTTGGTTTAATCGGAAACTCGAACACAATAAAACTAAATTAAAAAAAAACATTAGGGAGGTTTTGAGGTGAGGTTATGACAGCGGTGTCGGTGAACAAAGACCGCAATCTTTGATTCCATCCATAACACATAAAAACAAATAAATAATTTACGGTAAAAAAATATCCCATCTAATAAACTATAAAGTAAGTCTTTTTAGTTTTCTTCAATTTTGTTTACGCTCTTTGGCCTTCTAGTCTTTGTTTATTTCTGCTTTAATTTCATTTAATTTCATTATTTATTTATTTACTCTTATTATTTTTCAGCTAGGAACTACGGTAGCATAACTACGCCTGGGAAAAAAAAAATCAAGCCAAGTAATTTATAAAGCGAAGCTTTCTAGTTTACAAAGATGATGAGCAGGATATTTTGGGGGATGTGGTAGTCTTATTTATTTGATGCCTGCCTGTGAGCTCTCGTGAGTCCCTGGCTACCTGGCCAAACATAGCACGTCTCATAAATCCGTCGCGTGTAACTTTCTGGAAAGAAGCCGCCACTTGAAGCAGAAGCAACCACAGCGACCTAGAATCTGAGGGGCCCCCGGTTAGCTTGACTTGCCTCATTGATATCCGTTCTAACGCCTACCGACCAACGCACAGTGCTACGAACCAGGATTTTGACTTGTACGTTAGTTATTTTGTTCCACTTCCGCAGAACTCAATACACACCTTTCCACTTTTTAAGTACTGGGCAGTGTTAATTGACCACTGAAAGAATGGGTCTAAAATAAGATCTTTCTTAAACAATGGTGTGCTCCCTAACCCTTACCAACAACTCGATCTCCCTCCACAGGTTGGGTTTTATGAGGCGCAGCCTTACACCTTCTTTATCTGCAATTTTCGTTACGTCTACAACAAATCACCTCGCTTATAATTACCTCCCGCTTTTACAAGTCTTCCCCAGCAGCAGCCTCCCCGATGAGCACAACTTGTAAACGGAGGATCAAGTTATAAAACAGCAGCCAGCGTCCTGTAAAACCCCCCCGTACCCACGACAGGTGAAATAAGTCATAAAAATACACAACCTAAAGTTTAGACAGGTTCTTTTCGAAGGATTCACTAAAGAAAGAAAAAAAAAACTCGCGAAAGTTTGTCGATTTAAAAACAGCTTTAGACCTATTATTACATTGGACATAGCGTGAATTGAGCAAACCGGGGGCAGACATGAAAAGTTCCTTGCCAAACACGGAAGTTTATCGGATATAAGGTTAGAAGGGCAGTCGGACGATGCAGACCACAAAGTATGTTATATTCTTTTCGCAAATAACTAAGACCAAATGAAATTACCGGCCTCTCGCCTACTGAACCCACTTTATAAAGACTCTTTCGTTTCCATCAGTTTGTTAGTATTTACTACCGTATAATGTGCTGTCAATGAGAAATTGATCTTCGAGTTGTTGAGCAATTCCTTTTAAGTACTAAAATACCTCCACTTTACGCTACTGCCTTAATATTCTCGGAATGCTACGAAAATAAGAAATTCTGTAAACAATGTTATTTAAAATCGTTAAACATCGCATTGTTTCAGTTAAATTTATTCTCAGAATAGAGATAAATAAACAGATGCCTCCTAATTTTAATACTTATTATTTCATACGGAACTCGTTAATCAACTTGTCTATTAAACGTTGGTGTATAGTGTTCATTTTGAAGTGAATCAATTATGGAAAGAAGTGGTATTCAATACAAGCGGCAATGAGCGTAGCTCACGCCGGATGAAATTTAAAAAAAAAAACGTTGGTGTATACATACTGTGTTTTCTAGACATGTGTTGTCCATTCCTACTGAAAGATGGCAGATTTCAACCACGGAAATGCGCAAATTTTTTTCGCAATAATGTCACAGAAAATCTCAAAAGATTAACTCTTGTCAACCTGTTAGAAAGCCAATTCGCATAAATCCAGGGATTTTTATATCTTGAAAAATATCGTATGAAGATTATTTTATTTCGGGGTCACAGAGAAAAATCTGTCCACGAAAACAAAGCACACCTAAGTTAATTTAAGTGCTGTATAAGAAAACTTCTTTGTTCACGCGGAAAAAAGTAAAAATCCACAGAAAAAAAAGATGAAAATCTCCTTCGGAGACATGTTGCGTAGAAGATCCTGCGAATTGCAATTTTTTTGTAAAAGAGATGAATTAGAGTGTATAATCTTTTCGTGGCTTTTAAGACGATTTGTAAGGCCTGGAAATATAACCACGAAAAAAGATTGGGAACCTATGCTCTGGTAGGCTGCTTTCTATATATACGCATACGAAAGGATTTGCAACAAAGACCGCATTATATCTGATTTAGTTTCATTTCGTAAAGTCGAGACTGAATGCTTTCTGATCTAACAGGTAGAGATATGCTCAGTTCGTTTTTTTCCTGTATGTAGTTCCCCGAGCAAGCTTACGCATTAGTTGCAGCATCCTGCACTTTTTAAACAGACTCGGGCTTAAAAGCTTGCGAAGCCCATGAATCATAATCTACCTTCAAGTAGCTATGATAGCATGACTACTTCGCCTTTTCGTATCCATTTTGTACCGAATTAATGGTGCGGACAAGAAGCAGCCCCTTTGCAAGCCCTCCAGAAAAAAAAATAATAATAATAAAAAGCGCCGTGTTTGGGACGTAAAAACGGCAACAGATTAAATTCTCCTTTTGCCGGAGTGGTACCAGCATTCAGCGTCTTAAATAGGAGCTGAATTAGAGTTCAAAAGAACCTCGACATCCTTGCACAAAACGAGGGAAGATGTTCAGGAAAGCGACTGAAGCGTAAGCAAATGTCGTCAAGTGTTAAGCGACTGCGCAAGCATTTGAAATCCTTACTTATTACTTTCTTTGCCAGGCCAA
Organism: Triops cancriformis; assembly: GCA_020615345.1. NCBI lineage: Eukaryota > Metazoa > Arthropoda > Branchiopoda > Notostraca > Triopsidae > Triops > Triops cancriformis. Next base: position 36,893 of record JAHZNP010000019.1, on the reverse strand, counting down.
AACATAGACAAGTGTTGCTGGGACACTTGGACTTTTCTCCATTTTTTTTTCCTGGCCTAAACAAGAATACCGTACCATTTGAAGACACGTCCTTCACTCAGCATGCTTTTCAAGCTGAGGTTTCCAAGAGGCATCGTTCATCTCCTTTTCGACTAAAAAAAATTCTGAGGCGTCGAAAGACCAATGGTGAATTAGCCTTGCTTGCTGGGGAAAATGCAAGGTGTTATGAAATATGTGCAGTGTCCTATTCAACCCTTTTACTGAGCTTCGCTTTAAATAAAAAAAGATACAAATTCTCAAACGAACACGTAATCTTCAGGAAGAAAAGCTCAATTCTAAAAGGCGGTAAAAATTGGGCATCTCTTATATGCGCAGGTATTCTTCGATTTACTAGATTTCACCTTTTTAGAACTTTATAGTGTAATAGGATCCCAAACATGGTGAACGTAAAACCTGTCTCCAAAACTGGTCGCACAATTGTCTTGCATAAAACTTTCTAGAATTCCGACTTGCAGTGTATTGTTCAGCAGCGCAAAAACGCGCAAAGATGAACAACCCCTTGATTGGGACAATCTGTTCGTTGTGATAAAGGTCACCAGATTTGGTAAATTTTCCCGTCATTTGTTGTTTCAGTTCATTGTTCCAAATTGCGCACGTATGTAGATATGTTGCAAGTTCTCACACATGTCCTTGTACTGTTGCTTCCTAAATTGGGTTCCTTTTTGTTTGTTAATGTATCTAATTTCCATATCGTATTCTTATCAGTGTCGATTTAATGAACAGTGAAAGCATAGCTGTATTGTGGACGTTTGCGACCTGTATTAAGCTACGGCAAATTGAGAGAGGTAGGATGTCAGAGTCACAAATACGTACAGAGAGAAATATACAATTTAGACGTCAAAGAAGGGCGCAAGACGCGAGTAGAATGCGAGAATACAGAGAATGTAAAAATAACAAAAATGGAGCTTTTCATGGCAATACCAAACCTGGGAAAAAAAACTCAAAGGAAATGCGAGTTAATTCGATTCAAATTTCGTAACTAATTTTGGGCTTAAATGGATTGCAACAATGTGAAAAAATTTATCCATTAATGGATTTTTTTATCATCCATTAATGCATTTTCAAACTGACTGCCAATATTGAAAGTCGGTTAAAGATGTAAAAATTTCCAAATAAATTCAAATCACACTGATAAAAAAAATTCAAAATTGCCATGAATGTCCGTTTGAGAAACAAAATAACTGGGATTACTTTAGGAGTTATCAAAGTCTAGTACTGTTAGTAAGTCTAGTACAAAAGCACGTAAAAGCTAGTTTTATCCCGGTTATACGACTCGATTTTTATGAAATGAGAGTATGACAATTTCGATTTCAATCTCAATTTCGATGCATGTTTTCCCTGCATAATAGGCCTACTGTCTGAAATAATGTAAAAAAAATTGCTATCAATATTTTGTTTCTAGTTCACTCCAACGAACTCAAACATTTTTAAATTCAGTCAAGTAGGGGAGAGTCGTGTGGTATGGCACACTTTTCAGTTTTTCTTCTTTCCTTCAGAAATTTATAAACAGATTTTATTGTTTTTAGGGTATTTCATTAGAGTACTCTTTTGGGCAACTAACGCATTTTTTTTCTCTTGTCTGCCTTAAGCCGTTTAGGAATCGTAATTTTTCCCCCCGGAAGTGATCTTTGTGTCATAGTACACGATCCTGGAGGGTACTATGACACACCCCGGTTCTACTGACACAGAATCGAACTTTGCCTGTACCATCCGTTTATTGAGGTATACTCAAACAAAATGACTTCAAATGAGAACGCACATAGATTGCCCATCAAATATGGGACACTGGGTTATATATAAAAATAAAGCTTAGAAAACACGTCTAAATAATAGCAAAGAAGATAGTTGGTCAGCAGTGTTTCTTCTTGATGGGTAAAAATGTTTTATTTCTTATCTTTTTTACCACTTCTGGACAGGGAACATCTTTAAACTTTTACTCCTTTACATAGCTAGCTACCGTCTTCAAGTATACCCCACATGACTGACCGACTGATCTAATTGACTCTCCTTTTGCGATTACCAGGGACATAGCAGTCTTTAAGTTCTCGTCAATAAACTGCCTTCTCATGTTTCTGAAACAAAGTACACAATTTAAGAAAAGGAAATTCATTTCTAGCCTACAATCCAGTCCTAGAACTCGTGAACCCCAGTCATGGAGAGTTTTCGCGCCATGGTATCTCCTCAAGTTCTCTGATTTATGCAACGAGTAGTACACATTATACGAACTTTACAAAGGAAGGACTACAAAAGCAATCCCCTAATATATCCTTCATGGTAGAGGTTTCTAAGCTATTTCTATCAACAAACCAAATACAGTTTGGTACTATGATACGTGTCAAACTAGCAGACTACTGATGTGTCATCGAGCAAGACACCGCCATTTTGAAGCAAATGTCAGTTTTCTAAAAGAAGGTGTGGAATTCTATGCAAATCATCACGGTTTTATGTTCTTAATACTTAACTGTACCTCATCTCAAATGCTGACAATTTTAAGTCACATACAGCCTGATTGACAGAGTTCAGTTTGCGGCAAAAAACCTAAGTTGGGAATGTGAAAAACTAGTTAAAAAATTTTATCTCGCGTTCTTATAATCTTTGTGTGCTGTTACTCCGTTGAGACATTGGTACAATAAATGTCTCTGCCCCCTATTTTTCTTTTACGAAAATTTTCAATTGATTTTTGAAAAAGATCACTGTGTAATAGTAAAGCCGTGTCATACCACACGACTCTCCCCTACAAAACTTAAATTGTTCAAAATCAAATCAAATGCAACATAACTGAATTTCAGTCAAGTCCCACAAAATTGTTTCAAATTTTGGCCCCCTGTCACGCCTATCGCAAACACTAGCAGTGTCCATTACTACATAAAAAGGGAAAGTTACATTTGTGCGAGTACTTGTATCCATCAGGAATTGCCCATCGTTCGGTCAGATGTCACCGCCATGTCATTCGTATTTTGTCACTCGCAGTCTCTACATTAAAAGAGCCTTTGGTACCGTAAGGTTTATTCTACAATTCAACTGTTTCCTCATTCACCCTTTGGAGCTTACTACAACGTAAATTCCCAGTGTGGGAAGGAAAGAGAACGTAAAAAGCGGACAAAAGAGGCGGTTTGGACGCGAAGTCAGCCCAAACTCTAATTCGCCTCGGTCTTTAACGACAAGACATGGCGAAGAAAAAGGTGCAGGCTGCATTGCCTTGTAGTCGCGGTCATGGCCCGTTTTTTGGCGCCGTCAACTTGACTCCCGCACGACACCCTTCATTATGCAAAGTAAATAAAACTGCACCACAGAAAAGCACTTAAAGACATCCATTGGAAGCCAATTTCCTCGCAGGATACCCTTTTCAAATCAGTGCGACTTTGGGACGACGAATTCGCTTGATTGACCAAGCGGGAGAGAGTGCGTCGCAGCGTGGAACTCGCCAAGGATTGGAAAGCGTTCTTATTGGGAGCGAGCGGAGCGGCGCCAGCGACGTCGCAGTCCCCCGTCCACTTTTTTTCCTTACATTCACTTAGATCCACGCCCCCACGTCTCACAATTACTTGGCGCTCAGCATTGGCAACTTGAAAAAGCCTATGAGTCCCTGCAGTTAGACTGCTTTGACTGCTTTAAGGAGACAATAGGTTGCCCATATCGAAAAAAAAGGAAGCAGGTGACGCTCACACTTGGGAAAAGGAGCAGTTGCCATTTCTTGTTGGTTAGTTTCCACCAGGTCCACTCCTAAGCCTTTTGTACCGTTCCAGAGAATCCGCTTTGGTGTAGGTAGCCCACTAATGGGAATCGATAGCGATGATAATACTCTATTGCTCCATAGAAAAGTTTTTCCGGTCGAGCATCCCTAAAACAAGCGAGTAGGGGGGGGGGGACCGTGTCAAGAGCGAGTGACAAGCATTCAACTACTGTCCCTCTCTTGTTCTCAATTGGCCCTCATTCAGGTCTAGGTAATGGGAGCACCACACTTGGCCAATTCCCATTTCGGGGATACGTCAATACGGTAATTGTGCTTTGTAATTTTCCGTCTCCCCAACCCCCACGTTTTGAAATCTTGCTAGATTGAACTCTTCACAATTCTTCGACGCGCACATTCCCTTTGTCATGAACTGTGCAATGCAAGCATGGCTCCTTGTTGCTTTTGTTTATTTTTGCACCTTTCTCGTATCTCGTGCTAAGCACAAGGTGATGTAACTGCAAAGCAAATCTAATAAAAATCCAATAAATAGATAAAAATCTAAAAAATCTAAATCAATAAAAATCTAATATACAGTGGAACCCGCTTAATTACATAGTCTCGGGACCGAACGATCTCTATGAATTTACGCGGAGTTTGAAATTATCCGGAGTTTTGCCTTCTACAAGGCTAAGAAACACGAAATGAATATTTACAGCACCTCCAGATTCACAGCACGCTACTAAACATGGACTAAGTAACCCATTTGGCTCGTCAACGATAAGGTGAAAGGACCGTGGCTAAGAGATTACGCTCGAATACGAGTTTATTCGAAGCCTTTCTGTGAATTTTGCGGCCTCCTGGTTTCACGAATTGGTCTTGCGATTGCGTATGAAATTAGCTGGAGTTACTTAGCATTTTTAAATGCCCAACGGGACTAAGACTTTTTATGAATTTAGGCGGTTTATGAGATTATGCGATATGAAATAAAACGAATCTTCTCTCTACAGAATTAAATGGGAATAAAACGGGACCGTATGTTCAGCATGAATTAAAGCGGGTTATGAAATTATCCGATATGAAATTAAGTGGGTTCCACTGTAAAACGAATCTTCTCTCTACAGAATTAAATGGGAATACCTTTGTGATGGCTTTTTTTGTGACACACTGTACAATCGCACAGGTCAATAAAGTATGCGACAACAGACGCGAGCCTATGTCGACTTTAAATAAAAAATATTCTAAAAAATCTAAATAAATAAAAATGTAACAAATAAATAAAAGCAAATAAAAATCTAACAAATCAACAAAAATATAAATAATCACAAAACAGCAAAGCTTAACCATAATATGCGATAATAAACAATAATATCCCTCACTATTTCCCCCCACCACATTTTCCCCATTGTATACCCTCATCCTTTCTTATACCCTTACATCCCCCTGTTCTACCTCGTCACTTTAATAAACACAAAATACAAAATGCTTGTACATAAAGATGTTGAAGCAAATGTAAGATACGGCAATAGGCGAAAGCCTACGTCGATTCTCCAGAAGAAGAAAACAACGATAATAGTGCAAAACAAATTAGCAATATAACCCAAATAGGCAATAAAAACGTTAAAAAAACTCTGCAACTAAAAAATAACAAGAAATACTTTACAAAAATATAAAGAAATATTTTCCACATTTTAAATTAGTCGATAACACAATATACTACAAAGTAATACGCAAAAGCATACACTGGTCATCAAAAGGAAATTTTTAAAAAATCATAAATATATTGCCTATTTCATTACACGACGCAATTCGTACACGCATTGGACATTACGTACGAAAGCTCCGAAAAGAAAGGAATTATTTATCTTCATCTGTAAGCGGTATTGCTAGACAAGAGGGAGAGGAAGCAACGGACACTGAACCTGGGATGTTTATACCTGCCACAGCTTTTTCATAAACTACAATCTTTGTCACCTTTAACTACAGGCTAAGTGGCGACGACAGTGTGGCGCATCATTTGCCCCCCTTAGGTGTCTAAACTGTCGTTTCCGCTCCGGTTTAATAGACCTTTCTTTTACTTTAGGCGTCGGCAATTCGACTGACGCTTACTACGCAAACCACGATCAGCCTCTTCTTTTTCAGCGTTGGACATTGGCAGTCATGCAGGGGCTCAAGTGAATCCACACTCATGCAGACAAGCACATGGCTCTCAAAGTTGTGGTATTGAAAACGGCGTGGAAAAAAATGAAAGCAAGGCTTGGGGTGTTACTTGAGCCACGGGTGTTTGCATGACTACATGGTCTGCATTGAATAGACAGGCAGCCCTTTATGCATGAAGAAGAGTCACTCTGATTGTGGTTGTATAACAAGCATGAAATCCGGCGCCTTTTCTTGTCCGACGATGAAACAAGTCTTGGGACTTTCGTGGGGTTCAACCACGGACGGTTCAAAAACGGCAACTTGCCCCTTCGTTCTCTTTACAACGGTGGTAGAACATTTATCAAGCATGAGATGGCCCAGGAATAAAAGTGTTCAATCATAGTGATCAACAATGATACTTTTTCAGGGGGCCTTTTTTATGGGGTGCTGACTTGCAAGCTTTCAATCAAACGCATTGGGTAAGAAATCCGAGGCTGTACATTATATAGCCCAATGTTGGCCTACCACTAGTTTGGGGCAAACCGGTACAAAGCAATCTGGATTGGCCTTTCGGGAAAATACCGAACATGACTCTGGCGCACCAGCTCCGTTGTGTCGTGAACAGCGGATAATGCTGAAAGAAGCGGTACGATAAGGAAGCTACCTGAGGTAGAGATTTTTAAACCATGATTAAAACATAAAGTAAAGTTATTGGTTGATTTACCATTCGCCCGACAAATATGTGAAAATCACACATTATCTAAGCTAAGATTTCCACTCCAATGTTACGCTTTTTTGTGAGGCGAATAAGACTCTAAAAGCAGTTCCAAAGGAGTCTAAAAACACCCTATGGTGGCACGTATTGCCCGAAAATATTTAGTAAAATTTATTGGAAAAGTATCGGAGAAAATATACCCGTGCAAAAATAAGAAAATCAGTTCATGGAAATTTAGGATAGAATATACTAAAAAAGAGAAAAAATTCATTCCAAAAATATTTGGCGTAAGTAATTAAACACGCATATACATCGTTTGATCTTAGAGATGCCTGGCAGGTTATTTTCTATCTAAATGTAAGCTTATTGAAAAAGCTTATTGGAAAGCTTATTGAAAAAGCTTATTGGAAAGCTTATTGAAAAAGCTTATTGGAAAGCTTATTGAAAAAGCTTATTGGAAAGCTTATTGAAAAAGCTTATTGAAAATGTAAGCTTATTGAGAAATTAAATTTATTGAAAAAATATCATAGAAAATATACCCGTGCAAAAATAAGAAAATCAGTTCACGGAAATTTAGGATAAAATATATTAAAAAAGAGAAAAAAATTCATTCCAAAAATATTTGGCGTAAGTAATTAAACACGCATATACATCGTTTGATCTTAGAGATGCCTGGCAGGCTTCTTTGTATCTAAACGGTAAGCTATGTTTCAAGTTTGAGCTTTCTTTCACGCTAAACGAGCCTCTAAACGCAATGAGCGCCTTTTGACAGCCGGATTTTCCTAAACGATCAACTTGACAGGGGTAGAGAGCACTTTCCCCTAATAAAAAGAAAAGGGCCGGCAAATGTGTAAAATGCACTACTCTGCAAAAAAAGGGAGCTGAAGAACAGACTTTTTATTAAATGCACAACACTTACGTGTCAAAGGCAGATAATAAACAAGTGAGAAAGATACGCTGGGAGTGCGAACCGTCCTTGACACTCAAACCTCGCGTATTCAGAATAGCTTTTGTTCTTTAGATGAATATTTGCTAAGTCTAGTAGGCTCTCAATGTAAACGTACATGCACAATACGTCCTTTAGTTTACAACTCACGTGAATCTACCTTCTCTTTAGCTACATAACCTAATTATGCATGTTGGTGGAAGACAGGACGTACAATTAAAAAATATATTTTTAGTAACTGGTATAAGTAATAATTTGTATACAAAGTTTACTATCAGTATAGTAATATCTTACCCAGTATAGTAATAATGTGGGTAAGTATACTTTTATGAATAACACCTACACTTACAGTCAAAATACCATTTAGAACAACAGTTATATATTTACAGTATAATTGATAAATCTCTACCTTTGCCAGATTCCGTATAAGCGAGGTTATCCAAGAACACATTCTTCGCGTTAAGTAGAGGCCTATGGTAATGTCAACTGCAGTAGAGTACGTTTTGTGGCAAACGCAAATCTGATTTACCCGTCACACTTAACCATCATTCACTTACCCATCACAGTTGTCAAAATGGAAGTTGTCTGACAAATGGAGTTCAGGGAAATTTATGGGCAATTAGTCGAAGCTGCTACTAAACCAGCGTGTGCCATTTTCTCGCCATAAGTGCAAAATTTGCTTATCCTCAGTTCGAATCTAGATCTAACAAGCTAAATGCTGGGCGTGTGCAACTAGGCGAAAAGTCATGTTGCACTTGTTAAATTGAATCCTTTACTCCCAAACCATCAGCTAGTTTTGCGCGGAAAAGGGGAAATTGGTTTCCCTAAAAGAACTGGCGCTGGTCATCAAGGAAAGTTGAACAGAAAAGTCAGTTAAGCTGATGAGTATCTTAACTGCAAGTCCTAAACCCTTTCAGCGAAGCCTGTAAAGTTTCTAGCTAAACAATAGCCCAAATTTCGTACTTGCCTTTTCTTGTTTGAAAGATAATTGTAAAGAACTGGACGAACAAACGAACCTTACAAAAATGATTAGTAAGTGCGAAAACAAGCCTCGGTGAAAGGTACCTGGTCACTACAATGCACTGAATGAGCATCACATGTGTCGTCGGGATGAGTGACAATAGCTGCTTCTGCTATTCAAGGTGGCATTAAATATAGGCTATGACGCTCGTTTCATTCCAACCCTGTACTTTTTTCTGTTCCCAGGCTCCCAACCATTGTGTCGGAGCCAAACGGTAAGGAACGAAACGGAGAATTAATCGCACCGTTCTGAACGATTCTAGTGACAGTAACATGACAGTATAATTTTATACTGTGATCTCACAATTGCTTTATGGAGCCTCTGGACCTGCTAGTTGCTGAAGACGGCGTTCACTGAGTGAAACGAGGCGATAATGACAGGGATGAAAGGTAAGCAATCAAATGATCTGTCATGCTTTTGAATCCGTACAGCCGACTTCACACATGAAAGAAACAGCCTTATTAAGTGACCTTTCGTAATTTTTTTAATACAGCCCTGTGTGATCCGCTGACGTTTTTCTACCGCATGCGTTTTATACATGTATTTTCGGAGTTGCTTTAAATTACAAAAATCTATCGGCAACTGTACATGGCTAAGCCATGAATTGTTTACGTGATAAAAAGTGACCAGAAATTATTATCTGAGGTGGGCGGAGTCGAGTTCACTTTAGTTTTTCGTAAGTTTGTTACATTTAACTTGAGTCTGAATATACTTAAAACACACACATGAAAATGTGTGTTGGATTCGCGTATTTACCTTTGAGCAAAAGAAGTTAGCAAGCGCGCACCAATATAAAATATTTGGAAATTTGCCGCGAAATTGAAACTCCCAGAAAAAGTAAATGTGGAGAAGATATTAACGCCATCTACCGGCAGCCGCTAGAATCTCGTGTGTCCATAACTGCCATTCGCGGACCGAAGATTAACTCCTTCTGGGAATGGGCACAAATCGTTACCAAGTGATCGACTTGGGTAGAAATTGCTTAGTGAATGGGTCATCAATACAACCATTGGCAGAAGGCAAGTTTCGATACGTTATCCAAGGGCATCAAGAGTAGTTTACAGATTTATAGGCCACACACGGGAATGAACCGTAACCTACCTATTCTGGTCGCTTTCCGCCATCTTGGAAAATGGCTGTCGCGTGGGTTTTCAATGTCATACATAAAGGTCAGATTATCGTTGGCGGGAAGGTGAAGATATTCAAACCTTTGCCCACTTATTGCCCACAGTTTCTGTTGCTTGCACTGAATTAACGAGGCGTGGAACAACACTATATATTCTGATAACTTGTATACGTGAGGTCAGACAAGTTTAGTTTCTTTAAATTGTTTCGCTTCCGTAACTTCTTTATAGCTTTTCCTTTTATCTAATGCTTTTATACAGAAACTTTTATTTTTACTATAAGAATCAAGTATCTATGTGAACTAGTTATTTGCGCCTTATAACCAGATTCGTAACGGCACCGAAAAACAATTTCACAATTTCCCCCATTTTTTGCATCTCCTATTCTTTTTAGTTCAATAAAGAAGCGTGCGGAAAACGTACGGCTTTAAACGACAGCTTCATTTCGAGACGGTTTGCCGCAAGATGAGGGCCAAAGATGCTCCGAAAAGAATTATGACAAACGACTACGGGTTGCAGCGATGCATAGCTAAAAAGACCCAAGCGAGCCCCCCTGTCCGATATACGTTAACGGCTCTACGGGACTCAAGGCGGTCGGGCATGGCACAAAACATGCTAGAAGCCACATATTTAGGAGGACGGTATCAGGGGAGCCTGGCATCAACACAAATTACGACGTCATTTGCCCACAACAGCCTATTGAAGTTTCGTGGCTGGCATAACAACCACATCTGGGACCGCTACTTCAGTATGCAAAACAGCACCTCTTGAAAAGCCTTGTTGGATAACCTGCACGCTTTTCCACCCAAGTCCGATGGTTCCCAATTCCGTCGCCACCTAATGTAACACAACCACACATGCTTTTCTTTCTCTTTTCACTTCAAATTAGCTAATGGCAAGACACAACAGGAGATAAATTCGGCACCCAGCGCTTAGAAAGAAGAATTTCCATCTTTTCGCCCTCACCTTACGGTAAAGCGAAACCTCACACAAACGGAATCGGAGACAAGAACAACAAGTAAACCAAGCGTGTATAGGCTTCGTGACGATTCAACTCCCAATATTTTGTGTGTTTTAACACCGGATCGCCAGATGACAAAATGACACGTTCTGACGTTCCAATGCCACACACTTACAAAGATCCAAAGTCCCGGTACATTTCGACAGCTCAATGTTCCCCAAGCGGTATATATAAAAATAAAAAAATAAAAAATAAAAAAGTGGCCGTCAAGCAGAAAATATATACTTGAAGAAGAGACGTCATACGTTCGCCTTCTTATAGGTCTTGAGGTACTGTACTGCAGGCTACTATACATATGAGTAATAGTACTGGCTGTGATGTTCGCCGACCATAGACTATATCTGCTGTGGCATGTAAAAAAAAAGATAAATGAAGCTTACGAAGCGTGACAAATGATCCCTTCAACACTCCCAGCTCATCTTATCTCCTTGATTTTCGAGTGTGTAATGGGAGATTTTCCTTGTCGTTTTGATATTTATCAAACTGTCCATACACGAGATTTATTTATGTTATACGAAACTCAAACACGAGTCCAATTAGTTATGCTGTAGTACACACATCAGCCAATCAATCCATGGTTACGCGTTTCTCTGACGTCCTTCGTATCGATACGGAGCGATCAGTGAACAAAACCCCGTCACAAATTGTTCAACGAACGCACCAAAGATTCAATGTACCCAATTTCATTCGAGTACAAAAATTTTCGTGATTAATTGCCTGGCGAGTCCTTGCAAAAGTCCGGTGGAAAGAGGAGGGCAAACTGGTCATATAATTAACCTCGTCTGCAAACAAAAAAATGCTCGCAACACCTGCTCTTCAACTACAGCAAACACTGCAGCTTACTCGCAGTAGCTGGGCTCCCTGGAATTTCTATCCGTTTTTGTCCCGAAGCTGCTCTAGGTATTCGTGCCATTACCTATTCCAGTAATAAGCTTTCCATCAGTGTAATGAATTCTTGACATTTGAAAGGACCCCCTGCAAAACTTTTCTCCAGTCCCCCCCCCCCCCCCCCCCCCAAAAAAAAGAACCTTTTCTCCTCACTAGCTCAGCAGTGGCTTTTACATCGTTGCTGTCTTTCATCCCGATTGGCGGGGGTTTCTTTTTCTCCTTCTAAGATCAGCATTCTAGCGAAAATTCTCCCAAACACTCTTTCCCGTCGTAAGCACGAATCAATGGGGTAAACACGAAAGATTACTGTCTTTAGTCTGAATTACACTGAAGAGAAGAAAAGAGAAATCCCCCAGTTTCCGACCTGGCAATGGTTCCTAATTATTACTTTCGACAAGACCCCTAAATAGAAGCAAAATTCTCAGTTGCTTCTCCCCAGCTTGAGCATTTCTTTACCGCAGCGCGCTGGCAGCCTGAGCGTTGCTGACAAATGGGTGCCGACGGCCTTAGGTTTCGCGAACAAACCGAACCTAACAAGGAGCGACCGTTGACGGTCCCTGGGAGACTTCGAACCGGGGGATGGAACTTGGCTACTGGGGGGGTACGACCTTTCCGAAAAGAATGATGCTGATGGGCACAGCATTAGAAACGAAAAAAAAAAAGAAGAAAAAAAGTCAACTCCCTCACATGTTTCTGCATCCTTTGCACATATCTCCCGGGGATTTAAAAGAGATTGTGACGAGTTCTCACACACACACATATACACAGAAGCTTGCCGAAGTCAACCTTGCTTCATCACATTTTTGAGTCTAATTTTGTAAGCGTTTTCAACCAACTTTTTACAGCTTTGAAAGACTGTCTTTTATTGGAAATGAAAAGCCGACTTACGCCACCAAGGGAAACGAGGACGCAAAAAACGCTCGCGCTGTGTCGACGCCAACTAGCTTGGTAACTCTGAACTTGGTACTTGTTCCACTTCCTTTCAGTCCACAGCCTGAAGACAATACAACTCACCTGCCTATATAGCTCGGGCTCTTTTCAAAGTTGCCAACTCTGCTTGCTCTCCCACAACAAAGCTCATTAAAAACTTGGGAGACGCCAGCAAGTTAGCAAGCGCCACGACACGCACAAAAGCTTGTTAAGAACCGAGCAGCCCCATACACCCCAGCATGATAATTATGTGTAATTTCTAATAAAGCGTATTTTTCTCTCTCTGATTCCCAGAACTCCAGTTTTATAAAGACTGGCTCGTCAAAACTTGCAAAGTGCAAGAAAAGGAACTTTGGGTGCCCCAGGGAGAAAAAAATCTATATTTTCCAACGCCTGGAGAATTACAATAAAAAAAATGACGCTCAATGCAAAAACATTTGTCAGTCTTGAGCAAGATGTTGCATCTCTAGAAAGCTTCGATCGTGTCTATAAGGTTTTGGTCTACAATGAAGACGTTTGGGCATGTGAGGTTCCCATTCTTGACCATTAGAGTCATCACGCAATGGCAGCGAACAGAGAAACTCAACTCTCACGGGGATCGGACTCGTAAGCGTGCATGGCGCCCCACAGCATCCCTCCCCGCCCTTCAATAAAAAGGAAGAAAAAAAAGACGCAATTCGGGACCCATTATTCCCCCTTGTCTCCGTCGACAACTTCCAAGTTTGTGTGGGTGGGGCCCATAAAGCGAGTCCTCAACTAAGCAAACCTCCGTTCTCTCTGTTATCTCTTTCGTTTAAGAACCAAACATCTTTCCGGTGAGTTCCCTCCCTCAAAATAGCCTAAACAGTATAGACGAACACAATCTTGGTCGATTTTTACAAGCCTGGGTCCATTGCCGGTGGCACAAAAGCGAGAAAGAAACGCCCTTCAACAGAAAAGATAGCCCCGTTTGGGACACAGTTCCGTCCGCCAACAATCGTCCCTTGACCACGCTTTTCAGGTGACGTTTTTAAGGCCAATGTGGAGCACCGGCGACAACCACTTCATCGTCCAACAGCTCACGCTAACGTAAGACTCGGGGTAACTCCCTAGTAGCAACAAACGAAAGGACTTGTGTGGTGAGAAAAATATAATAAAAAATAAACTTACACTACGAGGTCCAGCCTCCCCTTTTGCGCCTTGTTCGGTAACGCACATAGTTAAAGAAACTGAAAGGGAGGGGAAACAACGGTAGCTTAACTTGTTCGTTTCTTTTTTCTTTTTTTTTCACCTTGACACAAGGAATATATATATTGTTAGGGCAGCAATTTAAGTGACGGACGAAAAAAATTGGGAACATTTCAACCGCATCGACCGCTTCGCTATTCGTATACCTTGCAGGACCCAGGAGTGAGGAGAGAAAAAAAAAAGAAGATGCAGAAAAAGTGGCAATGCAGGCATGTTTTTCGCTGGCACTTCCCGAGAAGACGGTAAAAGACATTGGCCACAAACAGAGCCGTTTTACCTGTCATGTTTATTGTCCCATGTCGTCGGTCTCCGAGGTATGTCTTCAATATTCTTTCTAGTGCGATCTCAAATAAACAAAGTGGCCTCCATATTTCAACTTCCGCGAGGGAAACCTGCAACCGTAAATCAGAATAGCCATTAGAAATTAAAAATAGCCTTGAATGATTTGGACGTGTATTGTATAAAGACCCACAATGTGAACATTTCACAAGATTAGTTATTCCTTAAAGTTGCAAATGTAGTCCAAGCCCTCTTATCCGGCCTCTATTGGAATGGTTATGCTCCATTAGATAATCCGTAAGAAGGTGTCGGATAGCAATTGCAGTTTGTGGACAGGGATTTAAAATGTGTATTTCAAGTACGTTTCAACTTAGTTTCTTTTACTGAATTAGTGAGAAATAAATTATTTTTAAAAAGTATTTATTTAGTGTGCTTTCCTACAATCTTCCAGGGAAACTATTACAGTTTTGAGGGTGAAAATTATGAAAACATAACTGATTTTAGCTGGTTCGGATAACAGGACTCCTACTGCAACCAAATGTTTATTCATCAGGTTTGTGTGAATGACACACGTCAGGTGAACAAGTTTCTTGTGAGTGCAGGAAAACTACCGGGCGCTAATATTTTTTGTGTGTGTGTAGAATGCAAATGTGAATTTCATGTATAGTGCATACGATGTACGGTACAGTACTCTAAAAAAGTACTGACCCAAGCCGCCAGTACTATGCTAGCAGCACGCCATTTGCTTAAGTTTTATTTTACAAGACTTTTCCTCCGGTTCGCGGAACGCTCGAAACGGAAAGGAGTGTACTTACGCTCGCGTAACAGTCGTGGCAATAGTATAGGGACTTTTGCTGGGATCGCTTCTTCTCAAGAGTACTATATATATAAAAACGTGCTTCACATCAGAGCTGGGCAAAATTCACGTCAAGGGATTGCATTTGTCAATTTAATTTAATTCATTTTCTCAGAGCATGACTTGATTCACGACGTTAAAATTTAGAATTGCTTTATTTTAAAAATATATATTTGACACGAACGGACTTGGAAAAGACGACTTAAAATGCTTCATTTCACAAACGTCTCAAATCTGAGACCATAGGAGCTATGTACGAGACGTCCACTTCCACACTAAATTCATCTCACTTTTTTAACAGAAATTAAGTGGTAAAATGTAGAAAAAACTACACTACTAGAAGACAAAATAGAAAAAATATTGTTATTTGAATTTTTTCCAAAGTAGTTTGTCGTGAATTAAAACTTTTGCCTTTTAGGTAGGTTTTACTTGAAAATGCAGTTATCAATTCGATTTAACTTTCCCTTGAATTTACGCAGTTCCACACAGATTTCTAGAACAGAATGCGCCGGTTAGCTGTTCCGAGTTATAAGAAAATTCTTGTACGCCTAGTTTGTCAAGGTTGTGTTGGGCAATAAACCTTTTATCACAAAGACCTGTCTGGAGTACTATGGGTACTCTCTCGTAAGCTTCAGCATCTCTTGTCCGGAAGTTCATGTGTCGTGCCAAGATCGCATCAGTAGATTCTGGAAGCTTCCCTCTTGATCACTATGGGAGTTCCATTCGTGTTTCGCGACAGAAAAACTACCTATACTAAGCTTCCCAACCTCACTACGTACCCAAAACGTAACATGGGTAAAGGTATTCTGCTCGTACTTATTTCTTGTCAATTAGCAAAGCTTATGCGTGCAAGCGTAGGCCTAAAATGTTCTCCCCAGTGTTGCTAATTATTCAGATTCAATTATGTTTTCAAGCACATATATTGAGCTCTTTCTTCTTTTTCTTATTCCTCTTATAATTTGCTATCGTCTCCATCACAAAAAACACACCTTTAGCGAGTAATTTCTATGTTATTTGGCACGCAACGTTGCTGTGCTTTATAGTCATTTATGAAACCACACAGCCAAAGCTATTTAGTTAATGAGAGGAAAAGCAGTGCGCACTTACGTTTCCAAAGGTAAGAGAAAAAATGCGGTAATCCAACATCCGCTATCAGCAAGATTCTATCGTTACGAAACCTGTAGGTCTGTCCCACGGAAAATAAAATCACGCAGCATTATTTACCAGCTCTTAATGCTGCACAAATTAGGCTTTAAAAACAGGTTTATATAATTGTTTACGCAGGTTTTAACCCACTATTTCCTGGCTGCCGGGATGATCTTTAAAAGATACGTTTTTACAGATACAGCACTTAAAGCTATTTCTCTTTACCATTGCAAAAGCCGCACATACTACCCTGAGCAGGTGTCGTACTGGGCGGCAAACATCCATCAAGCTCAGTGGGAAAGAAGGGCTTAAAAAAAGGCAAAAAAAGAAGAAGAAATTTCAAGTCCTCGATCAGACAGATCAAGCCTGGCTACAATTCCGTTGCTCCAGCCATAGTCGCTCGCCATGAAATGATAATGTTTTACCAAGCCACTCGACTAGGCAGCCAGTACTGATGCTTACAGAACTTGATTTTTGTTCGCTTCCCATTCCATCACATTTGATCCTTAAGAGCTCCCTTCGTTCACTGAAAATATTGATGGTTCAGCCAACAACATACTCCCCTGGTTTCAAATCCGAGACCCACAACAGAGTCGATGTAATAAAAAATTTATCAGCTGCGTATAGTTAGTAGAAACAAGCTACTACAAGAGGTTTTAATATTAACAAGAAACATTGTTTTGCGGAAATTCGTGTGTTCGTTCCACGTGAATAAGGCGTTGTGATTTGAAGTACACCTTTCTGAAAAGGGACAATTTGTGGCAAATTACTTCCCAAAATAGTACGCCATTAGTTTAAACTGATTTTCGCTGTTCTAACTATTGAAAGTGAGTAAAAATGTCAGTCAATACTATGCCTTTCTAGCAAAAAAAATAATAACTGGGGAATACAAATAATTAAGTTACGGAAGAAAGGGACGATCTTCGGTTACATATGAGGAAAAAAAGCTGAGGCGTTCACAATCTTCTCACTTCCAATTTATTAAAAGGAGACAAAATAGCAGAAACCTTTCTACCTTTAATTAGGATCATATCTGAACAAGTTTGTGACTCAGGATGGCCAGAGAATATCACAGCGAGTTATCTGTTTCTTTCGCATTTCATCTTCCCGTTCGTAATTTATTACCAAAAAACGAACAATGTGTTATCTCACCTACTCTACTAATTGGCTCCAGTATGTTTTTCTATGGACTAGCCTTTTCAAACCTAAAGCTAATTATCCTAAACGAAAACACGTAAAAGATAAATAAAACTGGATCGCTGCAAACGCTCTGAAAGGAATTCTACAGCCAATTCTCCTTAGACAATTTCCTGAAGACTGAATTTCTTCAAAGTTAACCGTTTGCCCTTACAGCGTCTTCAGCTTTCAAAGAAAAAGGGAACGCACTTTAACCTGGGTAACTCAAAGCAAAATGTAATTCGGTTCAGTTAAATTTTCCGCTATTTGTTCAAATTAAGCGAAATGAAATATAGATTTTAAAAAAATTCTAGCAGAAATAAAGAAAGAATTCAGAGTCAAGGTTCGAAAAAAATCCTATTTTTTCCTGGTTTTTAAGGTTTGGTTCGTAAAGAATGCTACGAATTTTCTGTTCAATCGAGTCCTCGTTCGAAGTCAATTCCGTTCAATCCAATCGTTCTTTCAAGTCACAGCATCCAATTAAAAAAATGAAACTTGATCTTAATCAGATCAAATTCATTTCTACTACTCCAGATTTAATCTAACTCATCCACTTCAATTATAGCAACTATATATATTAATTCACTAGAAGAAATACTCCAGCGCTGTTTTAACTGCCTGGCTTTCACAGCTTTTAAATTTCGTCCAAAAACAAGTATGACAAAGTGCCTTAATTTCAGGATCTGACATAATAGTTGCACTCCATGTAGCCTTCCCGAAGCTCACTTGAATCACTGTGAATTGTAATGGTAGAAACCGATACACAGACGGAGAGAAGTTCAGTACCTCAATACTTATTATGAATTCAATAGAACCCCATGTTATCAATATCCTTTATAGAAACTTTCCATTATGGGACTCTTTTGTACTTCGTGAACTTTCTGCTGCTTTCCTTCAGAACTATCCTTTACTCACGTACTACGAGATCATTTAATAGTATTCGGACGAAAAATAACTCAAACATATCTATAAGAGCGAAAAAGCAAACCAAATTCACTTACCCTCAATTAACACAAATTACTGTAATTCCGAAGCACAGTGCTACTACTAAAACTTTCACTTTCGCGATCATTAAAGCTTTTTCACTTATTAACTACAGTTGGTCTCCATTTATTGATACTTTTCTAACTGTACTACAACCAGCATGGATTGAAAAACTAGAAACAACATCTGGCCCCTTATAAACGATGCAAGGTACTTATAACCGTGGGCGGCTGCTACAGGAAAGATTTTTTTTAAAGTACACTTCAAACCGATCTGACGGTACCTGTGGTTGTGATTTGAAATGGAGCGACAGTATAATTAGATCTTCAGGAGTAAACAACCCTAGTATTGCTCTAAACAAGCCAAAACTAATCTAAGCTAGCACACTCTAGTGCGTCCCTCTTAATTCCATGCTCCGAGCAGAATGCATTCACAGTTATCTCGCTTAGCGAAGCTACAACTGCAGACATAATTACACACAAGAGAGAGACGGAGAATTGTAAGAACCAAACGTTGTGGCCTAAAATTTCCATCGTTTTGATTTCCAAGCACCGCGAACTTTTTGTTTTTTTCTGCCTATCTATCCAAGCTGTTCATCTTGGGAGCGATCATGAATCACAGGAGCCGCATTGAGTGCGGTGACAAAACCCTGTTGATCAACACATGTCAAATCCCACGTAGGCTTTTCTACACTCACTCCCTTTTCAAAGCAAGATTGAACAGGAAGAAGCACACAAAAGCCAGCAGAGCTACTTTTCAGGGTCCTGGCAGCCCAAAGCTTTTATTAATTATCCGCCTGACATGATAAGGACGCAATTGGAGGGACGGATGAACGCGGACGGTGCTAACTCACTCTTCGGAACTCTTCGGACACTTTCTCGGGCAAGGACCCCATGCACAGCAATGATTGAACTTCTTTCTCAAAAGTAGAGAGCCACAGGGAATGAAAAAGGTGCACAACATCATTTATCAAACGCCTCATAGCATTCCATAAGTAAGGAGAAAACAGGTGATAACTTCCTTCCTTGTCAAAGTCGGATAAACTTCCTTCCCGCTGGCGCTGGCTAACACTAGGTACAATATACAGAAACTCCATAGTGTTCTCGTATTAAAGCGTGTTATGAATAACTTACAAAGCAAATGGCCGGAAAAAAGAATTGTTCTTGGCTGTTAAAGCGGGACTCCCGTCTTGTACTTGCCAAAGGTCTGCAATTACGCTGTCGATAACCCCATCTATAATCTTTTGTTTTGAACACTCGGCAGACGTATATAGCCTAACATAGCCCACAATGTGACATCCGTTATTAATTGGACTCGTTCTTTTACGGGGGTCCTGTACCGAAGAAAAGAGACCTCGTCGCACAAAATATTACTATTATTAGCCCCATGGAACGATAGCTGAGGAACCCGCCTCTTAGCTCGTCTTATCTAATGGCGCAGGAAAGATCCCCCCAGCAAAGGTTCTTTTGCTTAATTATTTACGCGGGACAGATTGGTCCCGATAAACTCTGTCACTTTAACTTACGGTAAGCACTATCATTAGGACCCAACACAAAGGAACGACCCTTCGGTTTGGGTCCTCTACCCGAAAAAAAAGGAGAGAAAAAACTTGCCGCACAAGAACGAGAACAGCGATTCAGTGCTACCCGAAAATGTCCATACCAATAAATAGTTACACAATACGGAAGACGACGGGGGAAAAAACTCACCACAAGTGCAAAAAGTGGACTCTAGCAAGAAAAACTTGGAGCAGTTATAGTCTGCCCAGGGAAATTTTATGACCCTTGAAGTTCGGATCGTAATACTCCATCACAAAGTCATCAAATGTACCCTTTTTTGAGATTTAGACCCCCTAACGTGAGAATTTGGTCACCTGAAAATGCTCAATAATCCGGACACCTATCTTCCTCTATTCTCCATGGTTCCTCTCTCAATTTTTTTCCCCTCATGTTCGTTCGGTATCGAATAAGGGATGATCCCTTCGGAAATATCTTCGGCCTTTAGAAATAATCCGTCCTTTACAAGGAATATCCAATCTATTAGAAATAACACTATACCATTGTGATTTCTAGACTTCCAAAGTGTAAGAAAAACAATTAAAATTACACTGACTTTTTTCTGTAATGATTGAGACATTCTATATATTCATATATTTTTTAGTCTTCCGGGGCTAAAATCGAAAACTCGGAACAAACTACATTTTATTATAGTTACTTATTACATACTATCCTCTATATAACCTCCAGGGCTGGGTAATTTGTTGCAGAGTAGTTTATTCTTGTTAGATGCTATACAAGGGTGTTAATGATCACTAATCACAACAGTCGGCCATAGTTCGGGCAGTTAGAAATCTCACACGCATAGTATACATCTACCCATGCCTAATCACACGTAACAGTCCTCAGGTATGCTTTTTTATTCTAATTATAGGTTAGTAGAAAAGTTGTAATAAAATTCCTTAAAGTACATCATTTTAACATTCTTCAGAACTTTTATCTTTTTACACGATATCCTACTGGTTTATGTCTATCTCATTCTTACCTTCAGACTTGTAAAAAATGACAGAATAAACTCCTAATAACTACATAATTTCTATTTTATTTTTGTAAGAATCTACATCTTGTTCTTTTATAAATTACTCTAGATTACACTTTATCTTTAGTCATCCACAAAACATTCTAATAAAAACTCCTTAAAAACAGGTAACAACACATTCTTCATTAAGGAATGTGAATACAAATCAAGTAGAAAGCCGTTACTAACCGAGGAGCTAACACAGGTCCCCTAAACTTACATGAGCGTTTGAAGAGTGTATTGAAAGGAGGAACTCATGAATAGCTCCTTGTGTGTTCCTTTTGTTCGCTCTACTTTACGCGCATTTTTGCACATAGATTTCAAGAGTCCTTCAAACTTTGGGGGTACGAAGGCCAGTGTCTAGCTTGATCTAGAAAGAACAAGTGTATCTCTTTTCATCCCGACAAACGCTATCTTGAAATTTCATCTTACCTGAGATACCCCCTTCCCATGTTGAGCGAGCCTACAGGATCTAACCCAGCCGAACACGAAAGATCCAAGAGAAGTTATTGTCCGCGCCCACGCAATGTTTCATGAACCACATTACTCCTAATGAATATTGTTAGTCTGTTAAAGGTTTTCCTATCTCAGTTTGCCGTGTATCGTGCAGCCCATTCCAAAATGAGACAAGTCTGATTGCTATAGCCCAGGATACCTTGTATCTCTCCTGACTGATCCCTGACTTTCCTAGATAACTATCACACTTCACCTTTTAGTTACACGGAGCTAATTAAGGCATCTCAAGCCAAACTTCCTCTACATACTCATCTCCATCCCTTACGGATACAATGTTGTAAGAAAAACAACAGCTTGGTATTATTAGCGAGCTTCGAAATCAGACTATTTTTATATTTTATTTTTTCTCACTTCTAACGTTCTAAGTATATGATCAGTTCTATTGATATTTTTATGATTTTTTCCTTAAGTTCTATTTCGTACTTTTTCGGCTTACTTTTCCTATTTCTATGCACTCAAACAAACCTACGAACGTAGAAAAAAAAAGCGCCTTAGTGATCATGACATCAAGCATCGCATGAAACTGGGATTGCATGTTACATTATAAGAGTAATTCGGCAGTCCAAAGTGTTTTATTCAGCAGCGTAGTTTCCATCGTCGTTTGTGTAGTACTCCGGTCAAATGGCTAGTAGATTAGGTCCGTATGAGACTTCCGTCGCCTGTGCGGCGAAAAATTACCGGAAGCCTCTCGATGTTATTTGTGGAATTCTTCAGTGACATGCAAGCTCTACGACTCTCCAAAACACACGCAGATAGTGCCCACGTTTTCTCTCGCATAAAAGATGAAGACAATACACGTGCACAACCACGGAATACAAAAAGGGATTCCCCGGAATCAACGACCGGCGATTGAGATACGGGCAAACGACTTAAGATAATACGATTAACTCGAGACTGAGACAGATTTTCCACTGCAAGTCAGCCATTGCTCTTATGTAAATTTCCTGTGAAAGTTTATGGTAAACCCCCAAGTATACAGAGCAGCTTATACTAAAACTTTGCCCGATTCCCACTCCCCCCATAAGCTGACAGCTCCCCAATAAATAAGGCATGATAAGGGTGTAATAAGGCATTACGATGATTAGGGTAGAATTTTCTAAAAATGCGAATAATAAAGAAAGAAAAAATCCCAA
Source organism: Triops cancriformis (assembly GCA_020615345.1). Lineage (NCBI taxonomy): Eukaryota > Metazoa > Arthropoda > Branchiopoda > Notostraca > Triopsidae > Triops > Triops cancriformis. The sequence goes on along the minus strand of JAHZNP010000019.1, from coordinate 14,488 downwards.
CACCACCTAACAATCGCTTCTAAATATTAGGAACTTCTGCACAGGGTTGTAATAAAGCATTATAGGGATTAAGGGGGAAACATCCCAAACCATACCAATTAATGAAAATAAAAAATTGATAATATCACGTAACTTGGATATTGTAACTTGGAACTTGGATATTGTAAACTTCTGCGTAACGTGGTAATCATGTGTTTTTTTCGTACGGCGTGAGCTTAGCTCATTGCACCGAAAATCGTTTGAATACAGAATCGAACGAAAAATCTAGCGATGAGGTTAACCTTCGTAGAAACCTAATATTGTCTGGTGTATTGGTTAAAGACGAACTATTTCGACAAACTGACACCTTATCGTCTTCTGCTTCCTACAATGGCTACTACTCACAAATTTAAAGGAAAAAAATTTAAAAAAATTATGGTCATCCATAAGTTAAATTGGATCAACGATTTTTGTTTGAGAGTGGTATTTCATTATTTCATTTCGTGTAGTAATAATGTGTTACGATGATGAAGGAAAACTTCCCAAAATTCGACTTAATTAATAACTAAAAATGAAAATATGGTAACCATCGCACCTGGACACTGCCATAAGCGTCTGCATTGAGTTGTTTCGTAACGAACTGAACACGTTACCTTTTTACCCTCCACTAGCCCTTAGTTTGAGGGGAGGGACAAAGCTCTTCACTGTTCTTGTTACAACATCCAATTCCTCGAGCCCAACCTGCGGTTTTATAAGACTTAGTGCCCTTTTCCTTCTGGAGGACTTGTTCTTGCGTTATTCGCGTTCTCGTTCTATTACATGGATGATCGTGCTTGCCTTCGGTTGCCCAATTAAAAAGAACAAGTTGGTTTCCCTCTATGGAGCGCACGAGATCAACTACTAATTAGCCTGGAGCTCTCCAAACCATTCTCCCAACATATAAAAACATCGATTAAACTGCACTGGGTGCATTTTCCAACCCGCTGAATTTTTCTAGGAAAACTTCAACGTCCTGTGGCTCTCTTGCTCTCCCCTTCTCTTACTCTTGGCTCCGATCCTCTCTCTCTCTCACACACACACACATATATACACACAAGTTCGCAGTAATAACGCGCATGTGCCCGGGCTTAGCTCCCATCACCATATAAAACTTGGCATCAAGCTTCCACATGCGGCTCATTTGTGTGGCATTCGCAGATCGAGGTAGATCGCTGTACCGGCGTGTGAGACATCGCACCCCTCCGTTAGGGGGCGCACGGGAGGCATTGGAAGCCCAACCGGCAGTAATAATACGTGCAGGAATGCAAGACAAGCCCCTTTGCTCTGAAATGTGGAAAAGTTGATGTTTTATGTTCGGTTCAATTCCCTTAACTGGTTTTTGGAGACTTGTACATGTGTGTCGTGGTGGAAGACATGAACCGCAAATCCTATCTGTTCCTGCCATGTGGGTTTTGTCAAAAAATGAGATGATGACCGACATGGAAATTCCAGTCAAGGGACAAGCCCCTTGGTTCATGTCCCTCGCGGGAATTTTCCTGCTTCTTCTTTGCATTCAGCATACACCAGGTATATCGTATATCGTACTACTGTCCATGCTTGTTTGCTTCCGCTTTTTTTTAATATTTTTTATAACGGCTCTACATTTTTTTCCTGAAAAAAAGTAAGAAAAAAGGAACACGGAAACGTTAGAAAAGTTTTTCGTTCTTAAAGCTCCGTACTCTAGTAGAAATGCGTCTCTGGACGACAAGGAAATCTTATTTACTGTCGTAAAGCTCATTATATTCTTTGGCCCCCTTGTAAATTTTCCATGTCCGCAGAAACAAGTATGATCGAGTCCCAAGCTCTAAAGCTGCCAGGTAATGGAGTCCGCTAATGTTGTCAATACGTTGAGGCCCATGTTGGTTTCTCTTTGTCGGCTTTTTTTTTCTTCTTCTTTTTCTTTCCTTGTGGTTGCGGGAGACGAACGTTGCTCGAAGAGACAGGAAAGAAGGCTAATTGCTATTCAGGGAAAGAGGAGGCAGTTGGCCCTAGAGATCGCTCTTTAATTTGATCCAGGTTACAGACTAAAGGACAAAGACTCGAAAAAATCTATCAACAGCAACACAGAAATGGCAGCAGCCCGCACGCTCCTAGACTTAATGATCACGAACCTTGCAACAATATCAGTCCGGAAGAACTCAGGCATCCGAAGCCGTTGGTCAGCATGTTAGCCGCACCGCACGTCCACCTTTGTGGCTAATTACTCATCAACTTCCCGCCAGTCCACAGAACAAAAGACCTCTTCTGTGAGCGAAACTATTTCAGGCCGAAAACTTGGGTCCCAAAACACCCGAAAGAATGGGAGACCAAAATACAAGTTTCAACTGCTCCTCAATACGTCAGTTGCTGCTTATTCCTGGCCTAGACTTAACTGATCAATTATCAGCCCACGAACGCCTTCTTTCGAATGGCATGCCATTGGCATCCTTAGTTGCCCTGATCAACGAGAAGCGACAGACAGAGAGAGAGAGAAAGAAAAAAGGCCCCAACCATCTTCTCTTAGCTCTTTGCTGTGCTCTTATGATAATGAACACGACAACCCAGCTCAAATCTATGTAATGCTCACGTAATGCGTGCTGTGTTTGCCTCAACAGTTGCTAGCCATTTTTCTGATTACCGGGAGTCTTTCCTCTCCCATAGTTCCGTGTTCAAAAGAACCTTTCAACCCGCCTTTTTGTTTGTCCATAAAAAGGGCAAACTACGAGATCGTTCCGAAATGCTTCGGGGTGGAGGAGATACATCACATTATTTCTGACGAAGGCTTCCCAGTCATGGTGCTTCCCCCAAATCACAACTTTGGGCGAGTTCATCCTACGGATCGCCCTTCGGGCCCGCGGAGAAAGCGTCTGACGCGGGCGAAAAGCTCGAAAGGAAAGAAAAAGGACTGTCACCAAAATGACGTCATCAAAATGCTTGACGGATTTCTCACCGAACCCCTAAAGGCCAGTTTTTAGCCTTTCACATTTGGACTGGGTAACTTGGTCAAAGAATACTAATCCTCTTGCGCGGCTAACTTGCGGAAGATTCGCACCGACAGTTCAAGTACTTCAGACTCCCGGGGTCTCTCGACTAGTCAAACGACTCTCTGTCAACGGAACGGTCTTTTCGAGCGAAACGTTTTAATTGAAGCAGCGTATACATGCCGGGACTAGGGTTAAAGGCGATAGATGACAATCAATACAGGAATCCCCAAGCACACCAGCCGAGCTTGTCAATTCTCAAAACCCTAACAGTGCTGTACATTGAACATGCATGTCCGCCAATTTGCCGATTGGCGGATTTCTTCAGAAAAAAAAAATGGAACGCGGGTGATCCCGCTCAGCGTTTTTCGCAATCATGGGATATCAATTGCACATTAAAGCATAATTCCCCCTGACATCCCCAGCAGGGGTCGTAGGGATGATCCCTATCTGACGAAGGGTCAAAGGTTATGACGGCTTCTCACGAAATCCCAATTGCCAAGCGACCCCACCCTGCAAACGACCAATTGATGTCGAGATATAGCCAGTCAGGAAGCCAAAGAGAACTAGGCTTTTCCCTGGATTGCGCCTTTTGAATGAGAAGAGGGTTCGCAATGCATTCAAACCTAATTAAAGCTTCTTGACTTTTTCAGTATCGTATGCGGTTCAGTGGGACGAGTGGTGGACTTATGAAGGCATTTCAGGTATGTACCCGTGTGTAACAAGGGCCAATTAGCGTTCTATAACTTACTGTGGTTTACCTGACCATACCTCATTCATGGTTCACATGTCCGTTGTGTTGGCTTACACGTGGCAAATTACTGACGTAACTGTCTTTCGGTGTACAGACCTTTATTACAAATCATTAAAATCTCGCTAAAAAATGGTTCCACATCTAAAGTACGGTTTATTCAAAATTTTCCCAAGATACCTAGTAATATCTGAGAAACACTTATTTGTGTTAATGCGCATTAATTTTCTCTCGAATAACTGTGACTAGCTTTCTCTAAACAATAATTTAACAATACAGAACTCCCGAAGGCAATGAGCCAAGTACATTTATAATAATAATATTAATAATAATAATAATAATAATAATAATAATAATGATAACAGAAACTGTAATTTGGATCAACTGTACTCTACAGGGAATTTTTAGTGTTAAGTTGACATGTTGGATTCAATCATTTCGTTATTTCTCTCGTTTCGCTATACATTAATACAAGAGCTACATACCCCAACGTTTGGTAATTGCTTCTCCAATTTCTCTGTTGAAAAATCAAATTTCGTTACATGGATGGAAGTCTTCATAAAAGTAAAAAAGCATTAGCTAATTTTACTAGGGCTAGTTTTTTTCTCAGCTTGCCTTTTCTGTATATAGTTTTGCTCTTTCAACGATTCTCTTATGCAAACGCATTTTGATTTGCGAATATGTTCTAACAGTAAACTACGGTCCCGCCAGAATCAATTTTTTCTAGAACGGAGTATTTTTACATTAATTTCGACCCGAGAAGAGGACATTTTTCATTCGTGAATAAAGTGAGCGGCTCCAAAATTTTCATCCGCGAATATCGAAACCGCGAATAGCCTGACTGTATTCAACTCCATTCACGTGTATTGCGAAGTCCACCTAAGACCCTTCTTGTCGACATTATTAAAGTGAAGCGGTAGCAGAAAAAATGTTACTCATCTCTACTTTTATTTATTTGCCCACCATATTAGAGTTTTCCAACACATTCTTAAAGCTCAAAAGTATGCAAATGCAACCCTCCAACTTGTAAACCAATTACCGGTCCTGACTATTTGACGAAATCGGAATTCTACTGTTGTTGATATCTTTCGGCGATCGGAGTCCGTTTACATGAATTAAAATACTCGAAGCACCTTGGCATTCAGAGAGGCATCCTCTCCCACACTCGATAAGGAAAACAATTAACCTTTTCTGTGCTGCATTTCTTTCTAGCTTTTTGGCCAATCATGCGTCAATTTTCCAATTCAGCTTTTCAGAAGAGTTACTCAGCAGGTCAATTATTATTATACACCAATTATAATTATTATTATGTACCATGCTTTTGCCAAGTATTCCTATAAATATAATCGTATTTTCGTTAAATGCGAGTTCGTTACATCGGTCGCTTTGGTTAAGACCTGTCGATCTGCTTCCCATTAGCCAATATCTTTTCGTTGTGAACATTTTTGCAAGTTTATCATTTTTGCGTATTGTAAAAGTTTCCAAGACTGCCCTTTCTTTTCAACAAAAAGTCAAAGTTTTCTTTTTAACTTGATCAGAATCGTTGCCTATAGACCTCTCCAGCCATTACAGCGCCAGTGGCATTATTCACCCGAAAAGGCTCGCCGATAAGGTTCGGTGAAAAAAATCCATGTCCCACAAGTTAACTCAACTTCGGAAACTCCCAGGCACCAACTTTTGGTACCAAATTAGGGCACCTTTTAACCCAGACCGACTAAGTAGTAAAGCTCACCACGTTTACCAAACTTGGGTATCACGTACGCGTTGACCGACTTCGACGTCGCCGTCGTCGTTGAAACGTCCAAACTGGATTCAAGCCAGTTCTCCGGCTCCCTACGCTCCTATGTGCTCTCGAGTGCCCGTTGCAGCAGAAAATTTCCTATCTAAATGGTCACTGACAGGTAATTCGCATTAGCTGACGAAAGCACGTGACAACCATATAACCTCAAGATGATCACAGCCCAGCTCCCTTTTCTCCCACTGTGATAGTCCTTTTCTCCGTCTGTTACTCTGTTGAAGCCTGCTCCCCACCCCCCTCCCCCCCCAAAATGTAGCGTACCCCTAACAAGGGCTATCCTCCAAGTACTTTATACCTTCAATGTCATTTGGGGAAGGCGCTATAAAAAGCAAAAGCTTCTTCCGACAATGGTCCATTGTTAGTTCGTCGTCAAAAGTAAAACTTCCTTTATAGACCGCAAACTCGTTTCGGTTACACGTTCTCCTCCCCGTTGCCCTCCTGGTACACCCCCAAAACAACCCTTTTAACCCCCTGGCCCCAGACACAGATCAGTTCTATCTTCCGACCGTCAATACGTATTTATTTGGATCGAGGGTGAGGGGGTGGTGCCTCGAGCTACTGCAGTGGATGAACGCCCTATGAATCGCAGCGCCTTGTCAATTGGCTATTACCACCGACTCGACTCTTAAACCGACTTAAGATGTCAGCCTAGGGTAGTCGTAGTAGGTCACGTTATGCCCAAGTCTGTGAAGCAGTGACTCACGCTCAATGGGTACTTGGGCCAGGAGTTGTGCTGCGGCCACTAGCCGTGCTGGCGCTGAGCAAGGAAACTCGCTTCCTTTTCATGAGTCCCGGGGGAATCGTTCCACTTTACGCACGCCGCAGAAATCGGACTACTGGAGCCTTTAGCTTCGGCTAACATTTCTCCACGGGTACCACAATTATTATTCGACCTCAAACATGGGGGCCTACTTCATTGTTTAGCCCTTGCCAACGACCGTGCTTGTAATTTTTAGCTTGCTGGGATTTTGAGCTTGCAGAATTTTTCTCCGCTGCTCTGTGTTCGATAGCGCTGGTACACTGTAAAAATCATTGTGTGAATTTACCAGTGATTCGTTGTGCAGCAAAAAATTACAAGGACTTGACTGTAAAAATACGTACAAAAATAATTTTTGGAACACGAATTTGTTGTAGAAAAACATTTTTACAGTATTTTTTAGAGTGAAGTCTTTATAGTTTTTTGCTGCACTTGTAAATGTAGTGTACACATTTTTTTTACAGACTCGGCTACCAGCGCTATCGAATACAGAGCGGAGAAAAATTCTGCAAGCGAAAAACCCCAGCGGCGATTACCTTCGCAATTTTTGTTGTATTGTTAACCAATACAATCATAACGCCGTAATCACTTTCTCGCTCCCGGAGTCGTTTCGCTTTTTTTCTTTACAAGGTTATTTTTCTTATCACGGCTAAACCGGTAAATGTGTTGAGTGGGAGAACGCCGGATACCTAACTTGCCAGCAACCCGCCACAAATATCTCATCACAGCAGACACACAAGGATTTAGTCGCATGATAGGGTAGAAGAGGGGAGAAAAAATAGCCCAGGAACAAAACGAACATGAAAAGGCTAAATTTTTTCTTCCTCTTTTGAAAATGACGCTCTATGAGACTTCTTTTCATGCATAAGATAGCTTGCGTATTACACACCGTGCTTTATCCGAGCATCTGAATTGGGACGTCTATCCTTTTTGCAGATCCTCACGTAAAGTGAACTCTTTGGTGGGGGAGTTCTGGGGTGAACTGGGAGGAAATATAGAAAGCGCAAAAACGGTAAAAGTAAAAGTCCTTTTATCCGGTCTCACTTTAAATTGCCCTGTTTTCGTGAAGACTTGTTTTACTTTTAATCCATTTTCCATTACCTGTTATAGGAAAATGATAATGGCCAATATTCAAAGAAAACAAAAAATTCGTTAAAAAAGTACAGGGAAAGTTTAGCGAACTATTGCTAATTGTACTTCAAACGGCTCTCGAGCGTATGCGCCAGTTTTTGGTTGTAGGGCCAATGTATACCCACCCTCTTATGGAATTTACATCTGCAATTGCACAGCAACTGTCGTGCACGATATCCTGACCTTTATTAGATATTTTACAAATTGGTTTAAACATTGAAGTTTTGCTTCACAACATGACAAATAACTCTTTACAAAATGTATCGAAATCTTTTCAATCAAAGACCTTTCGACAGAAGACAGTAATATTTTTCTCCGTTATACTCTAGATATGTTAAAAAAAAACTAATGTTATGAGCAAGTTTTCTTGAAATATCAAATAGTGATGTCGTCATCCCAACGTTTCCAGAATTGCAGCCTCCTAATTATGCTACCACTATTTCAGGATAAATCACTGACGGTATTTCTCTGAAAATATCTGTTCGCCAGGTCCTAGACTTTACGTTTCAAACATTTATACAGAAGACTTGTAAATAAAGAAATATAAAGGTGTTTAAAAATCGTTTATGACATTTCCCGCATTATATTACTAGCCCTTTTATTCGGCCTTTATAGGACCTGCCCCTAAATCGGATAAACGAAAGGATGGTTAATGCACCAAAAAGCTTTAAAACAACAAACTATCTAGTAAATGTGAAGAAAAACATACTTAATACATACGTAATGTACCTATAAAAAATACAAGTAAACATACATTGAATGCACAAGTGAAAAAGCCTCATAAAATAAACATGTATTAAATACTTACGTATCTAGTTACAGAAACAGTACTCTACTGAACAAGCTTTAACATTATCTTTTAAGTCTTGCCCACTGTAATTCTTCCCCGAAAGTGCCACAGAAATCCGATTTCGCTGAGCTATTTTTGCTCCGATTACGGCTGGTTAGAGCGAGGGTGGATAAGAGAGCTACTGTACTGAAATCCGGAACAAAGGTTTGCCTAATCAGTTTGCAACTCGTTTCTATCATCAACCGCTTTGTGTTATGTTACTCGGGTAGCTGTAAGCGAGAACGGGCCACCAATTGGTAAAATGTCTTACATGGCGCTCCTTTTGATTTACTTGCAGGTCCGGCCTTCTGGGGTCTCATCAATCCCGAATGGAGTCTGTGCAATCGTGGTCGCCGACAATCGCCCATTAACGTTGACCCCAAGCAACTATTATTCGACCCCAATCTACGCCCCCTTCACGTCGACAAGCATCGAGTACAGTCAAACCATTTCCGTAATTGCCTTCACACACCCCGAGCTATCCACTCCTTGTTTAACCCCAACATCTCTTTTTTTTCCTTCATCCCATTGCTTTCATATTTTGGGGCGTGCTTTGCTTTTTGAAGCAAGAGAGAATGCGATCTCCGCGTTTTGCAGCATGGCAGGACTCTTGAAAATACCGTAGCCCGTGCTTGCTTGTCTTTTGTCCAGTTTCTCGAGGGAAGTTCAGGTGTAGTTCAAGCTCAAGCACGCAGGGGCAAGTTGATTAATGTAGTTCCTTTGTAATCCAGTACGCCAGTGCTCAGTACTTGACGTGCTAACAAGCTGTTGTGTTTATTGCCGTAAGCTCCTAGCAATGAGCAGCCAATTACGAGCAATTTTTCCCTAAACATCCATTAGTGTAATCTCGTATTAAGTTGACGCCGTGCATACGACCTCTCATGACTTGAGCTCTCTCTGCGATTTAGCTTACTACGCATTTCAGTAAACAGTATACAAAACAAGGGATACGTAAAACTAGGTCGCTGTCTGTGGGACAATATCCTAAACTAGCCTGGATTGTTCGAAAAAAAGGAAGCTTAAATGCCAACAAACATTAAAGGGCAATGGACACCAAAAAAACTTTACCTTATTAAAAAGAGCGAAAAATCTAGTTTCCCGGATGTAAGTGTCGTTTTCTCAGCTGCGAAATAATAATGAAGATATTTAGGAAACAAGTTTTGACATTCAAATTTCCCGCCCGCGACGTCACGCTTCTCATGGCGGGAAAAGGCCAAAACTTTGAAAATAAATATCTCCAGAATCGCTGGTCAGGAAAAATCGAAACAAAATTCTCTCTTCTTAGAATAACGTTTATTATAATAAACCATCAAAATCTTTATATGCGTTTTGGGTATCCATTGTCCATGAAATTCAAATTTCCTGTCCATGACGTCACGCTTCTCATGGCGGGACTAAGCCAAAACTTTGGAAATAAATGTCTCCAGAATGGCTGGTCAGAAAAAAGTGAAAAGAAATCTTTATTTTTTGAATAATGTGTATTATAAGAATTCATCAAAAATGTCTATGTGCGTTTTTTGCTCTTTAAGATCGTTTCTCGCGAGAAGTTTAGGCGTTTGACACCTTTTCAGCTGAATACCAAGAAAAAGGAAAAAAGTGCAAGAGCTATATGCTATAGTGCAGTGAAAAATGTCGAAAAATAAGTTAGTGGTTAGGGGGCCTACAGCTCGTGGGTGTTCTACTTGGGTGTCACAGGGTTTATTGGAAAGTCGATCGGTGCCCCATTTTGGAATTTCTTCGCTGTGAAGTTCAACATGATTCCAAAGTGGTACTACATTGCATGCCTTAGTTGTACAATCGTACCTGCTTAACTAAGGTGTTCTTCCAAAAGTCTGAAGAAGTTAGGAAAGAAGTTCTTCCAAAAAACTGCTGTCCGAGAAGTTGATCTGTTTTGCCGGCATGAGATCGGGATTTCTTTCCGATAGTTTAAGCAAGATAGAGAGTATCTTCTAGCAAACCCTACACTGTAAAAAAAACTGAATTTACAGTGCAGCAAAAAAGTTATAAGGACTTTACTGTAAAATTACTTTTAGCAAGTTTTTCAATCACAAATTGGTGTTAAAAAAATTCTAAGTGTTTTTTTACAGTGAAGTCCGTGTAATTTTTTGCTGCACAACGAATCATTGTAAATTCACGAAATATTTTTTTTAATTGTATCTTGGGTTGCGGACAGCAGTCTTCCCACTTTGTATGAGGCCTGCCTACTGATCTTTTGTAGTTCATGGTCTTTATTAGTTATGGTTATTTGTAATATATTGTACTGTAGATCAGCGTGAGCTACGCTCATGGCTGAATTATTTTGCTGAGAATTTTGCGACTATCTTGCATAAACACTACACAGTTTTCCGTACAAACTATTAGACTTCTCCTCTAATTAAAATTAGATTATGTCCTGTCTTGGTTATATAGAGTAGTTGAACTTCTTGGTGAAATGTCCTACTGTTGAAACGATCTTGGACTATTTATTACAGCTTCCATACTGAAGTAAATTTTCTTTTTCAATTATTCTCGACGAATGATAACTCTTGGTTCATTCAACCATCCACAACTATATGAATGATAATTAATTGTAATTTTAATTAGTTCGAATAAAAAGTAATTAAAAGGGCAAAAGGCAAAAGACTACACAATAGGGTACGTGTCAAAGACTTTCACGTAATACCTCCATTACTGTCTGAAATTACGTGGGGCACTTGTATATTATGCCGCATTGCTAGCAAAACGAGATCCTTGTCAAATTTACGTACACGTTCTTTGTTCATGCTGACATACCTTTATGATACTAGTGAGACATTACCCGCTCGAACTGTGATACAAGGGGGATTGCATGACAGCGAATTCTGCGCAATGTAACGGGGTGCGAGTAAATTAGTAAAATGCTACAATAATTCGGAGAGATACATTCCTATTAAGAGTACGAGCTGGATGCACGTTCAACGCATTCGGAAAAGTAGAAATTCGGACCATAAGACTAGAAAACACAGGGATCAATGATGCACAGTTTTTTTTTAGAGCCGGGCTACAAATATTCATAAATTGGCGAATTCATAAGTAATCCTGCACCATTCATCGTACTAGACGAGGCTTAAAAGATTCTGGCGAGCGCTTTCTCGTGACGTAGCACCTGCTCGGCGGAAGACAAGTGTGAAAATTTTTTGTGCTGATAACAGCTATAATTTCGAGACCAGTCTACAGCTTGTGAATTCTCCCAACTTAACTTCAGAGAAGAAATTCCATATCTTTAGTCCTATAAATTATGTTCAAAAAACTGTTCTTGGTTGTCAAGAGTGGGCGTTCACAATCGCGTGCTCCGTGGCTGAACCCCCTATCTGCTCAGTGTTCGCAACTTTTCCCAACTTTTCGAAGTTGAAATGAATAAAGTAATGTAATTTAAGTGGAGAACGAGCAGTTATATGAAACACTGAACAATTGTATTAAAGTTGGAAGTCTGCCTTTTACTTTCCATTCGTTAGCCCCACGTGGGCAAGGATAGTTTGCACTTCCAATTTCCCTGCCAGACAAAGACAACACAAAGTACGATGCTGGGGGGGTTATATTCAAAGGTCTCTACACTGAATATCATTGAAACCTTCTTTAGGCGTTAGTTCTTTAATTCTTCTACGTATACGCTCATCCAAAGTGCACTGTAAAAAAAATTGTAAATTTACAATTGCAGCAAAAAATTATAAGGACTTTACTGTAAAATTACTTTTAAAATGTATTTCTACAACAAATTCGTGGTTGAAAAATCAGTTTTGTAAGTATTTTCACAGTGCAGTCCTTGTATTTTTTTGCTGCACAACGAATCATTACAAATTCTCAAAATAATTTTTTACAGTGTGCTTGAACAACGCCAAAATTCTCCCTAGGGTCTTTATCAATTCGAACTTGGTCCGTAGCCTTTATTTATTATATATTTACCCTTTACTTATCTATTATGCATTATTGTGTACCTTCCAGCGTAGCAACGCTGTTTCATATGCGTTCACTAAAGCATGTCAGCAGGTAATCCTTACATTTCAGCCTAGTAGAACTATAACTCAAGGATAAATTCAAATCCGTTTCGAAACACGATCTTTCAAGCAAGTGTGGCAGTTCACTCGGCAGTAGACCTGTGCAAATTCTGGGGAATTGCAACTCAGATGAATTCAGATTCATATTTTTTTAGTTCAAGTCATTTGGTACTTTCTTTTTTGGGGGGGGGGAAACTCAATTCATAAGCGAGTCGAAATATTTCCTCCGTTTTTTTACGATTTGGTTCCCACGTGAGGCGAGTGAGCACATTTGAAGTAGAAAGAGCTATAGGCCCAATGTCGACGCATGTTCTCCTACGTGCCGTTATTCGAACGTGAACACTATATCCTCGTTGGACCGACATTTGAAAATAGCTCCTTTTAATCGTTGTTTCAAAGTAAATGCCAACAAAGTCTATCGCCTTTATTTGGAAGTCAAGTTGCCGAATTCAAAACCAATACCGTGGTCCACAACAGCTAAATTTAGCTAAATTTAGTTAAAATAATCAAGTAAAATTCAGCTAAATTTAGTCAAATTCACGAAGTTGATTTTAATTTTGACAACTCGGCCGTCAACTTTCCTGACCTGAATTTTCCATAAACTTTCATGCGACTACTGCCTTGCACTCAATCAGCTGAACGTGTAGAACTATTTTTAGTCGCAATCGACAACTATAAGGGCCTATCATACCTAAAAATAAAAACCAGACGGCCGTGCTCTATTTCAAAAATCGTTGATGGATTAATCGGAAACCCGATTGAAAGGAAACCCATTCAATGACAGATTTCTTTAAAGTGAATTGAATACCTGGAAACTTTACTCCCAACAGAATCTTACTTGTTTATAAAATGGGTTGCTCAGAACAACGGATTTCAGAAGCAAGTGACGTAACATGTAAACCCACGTGTAGAAACCCTTGTTTCCACAACGGTAAACTCTAAAACGTTCATTAGATTGTTTGTTTTCCCAAGTTTCGAGAATTTTTCGCAACCCACGTATCCAGGAGACAGAGAGTTGACACTTTAAAAAGTCTAAAGTTTTATGTCTTCATTTTCGTGCGGAAATACAATTACACACGCAGTAATACGGTGAATAACGAAATCAAGTATTTCACGGGGAAAATGCTCATCTTTGAAAAAAAATCGCTGTAGTACAATTTTCTTTGCGTTCATTTTCCACATTAATCTGAAGTACCCCAAAATACGTATTCATTCCCTAACCGTGTTATTGCCCTACATGCCAGAATTATGTTTATTTCTGCCACAGGGGAAGACTCGCAAACAAAGGAAAAATAGTTCTCATTGTTGAAACCCCCGACTAAGAGTGTTGCACTGGTTTAAAAACCAGGGGAATCTTTTTATGCACGAGACAAAATGCGCAAGCTGCAAATGTACCTCACCTCACAAAAACATGAACTCCATTTGTTAGGTGAACGGTCTTTTAAGCAATACTGGCCACGGCGTGCTTTTTACCCTGGAAAATGCGACGCGACCTACCGTTAATATTACCGGCGGCCCATTGTCTTACCGTTACGAAATGCATCAAATCGCGTTACATTTCGGCCTGACCGATCAGCAGGGATCGGAGCATACGATTGCCAGCAGAGCTTTTCCAGCTGAAGTAAGTCTGGACCGCGTCAGTTCTTTTGCAGTCACATACGGACATCTCTGTGGATTGACTCACTGTGACGTCATTCCTTATCCAGTTACAGATTTTCGGCTACAATGCTCAACTCTATACAAGCTTTGCGGAAGCACTGGACAGTCCCCACGGCATTGTTGGTGTAGCCATCTTGTTACAGGTACAGTACGCTACGTTAACTGTCGTGTCCATGTCAAACACCGTGATAAGAAGCTCAATGGCCAATTTGAAACTGTCAAGAAGGGTTTATATCCTAGAAATAGAACGTTATGCACACTGTAAAAAAAAGTATTGTAATTTTACAACAACCTTTTGTGCAGCAATTTTAACCACAACTTTCGTGGTAAAACACATTACAACCAATTTTTTGTAAAGAGTATTACAAAAGTTTTTGTAAACTCGTTACAACCGTGGTGGTAAATTTACAAAAAATTTAGTAAAAGCGATAACAACATTTTGTTGTTAAATTATTAATATGCTTTGTTATTTATTTTAGAAAAGATCGTGGCAAATTTGCAATTACAACGGCAAACATACTAACTAGCATGATTGTAAAATTACGAAACTTTTCATTTTTCTGTAGCAACAT